>JASAOE010000535.1:0-64066 GCA_029964075.1 Patiria pectinifera
TGTCTTTTGTACAGGACTGAACACGACAGTTGCGGATCACTTTTGACTGTTCCGGATCACGCATGCTATGCCACCTGGTACATGTACAAATTCGAATGAATCATTCACAGCTCACTCAGTGCATGTCACGTTTTCATCATGTAAACTGCACACAAAACTGCATCGTGTGCATGGGTGATCCGCAACTGTCGCACACGGGGATATAAATCTTTCGGCGAATACAGCAATTCAGCTAATTCAAATGCCCAAATCATTATTATTTAGTGATCTACTTGAAATAATGTCCTTACAAGAAAACCGAATATAGTGAAGAAAAAAACGATAAATGTTGACTACGTTCCACAGCAAACCAGATCTTTGCCTTTACGCACTTCCTTTCAAAGGCCAATTACAAAACAAGGAGATATTTCGCTGAACTAGATTGTGTGTAATGTTTAGCGATTTCCCAAATTGCTTTTCCCCGACAATTGCGAAATGATAGACCTTCAATTTTGGTGAAAAAAAATCTACAAAAATAAAGTTTGGTTACACTTGAAGTATTATTTATTTAATCAAGTGATCCGGAACTGTTGATGATCCGAAACTGTCACACTGACTGTAGGCTATTGTGATTCTCTACAAAACAAAACAGCAGGGAAAAGCTTTGTTAAAACTTATAAAAGCAAACGGGGTAATCATTATCTTTAGGACCCTGTTCCTGTATAAGGTTAAAAGACTCACTAAAACAGCTGACTAAATCATAAATGACACTCAAAATTGACATTCTGATTTTTTTTTTATTTAGGAAAGAATGTTGCACCCTGATGCCACTTTTTTTTCCATCATATATTATCTCATTGAAGGCCAGCCATTGCAAAAATGTTGAAAAGACATGAATCTGGGACTGAGAAACATTTCCAATTTTGTTTGGAAATACTTACGAAATTCACTGCACTCTCCGTAGACTTTGTTCACAACCAAAGCAAAGAAGTGGTGTCTGGATACACTACATTCGTTCCCATTTTTTGTTTGTGTGTTTTATTTTTAAACAATAAATATTGCTGTGATTTGATTTCTTTGCACTGTGCAGACAAGCCTTCCGACCAGACCGTGACGTATCTGCGATATGTCAGAAGCTATGGGATTGTGATGAGAATTGTCTCATGCCTGGCGTACATTACAAGCTAGATCCTCAGGGGTATACCTTCTATAGCAATCAGGGCAAGCAAGACAGAGCTAAGCGACCCCTCTTTGAGTGGGTAGAAGAGGCTGCTCTGGACAGACCAACTTACAAAAGTAAGTTGCTCCCTGTTTCTGGGTTGTGTTTCCTAGGGTTAAAATTGAAAGCAAGGAACAGTATAAATCTATTAACCCTCCTACTAACATGACTAACCATCCTTTGTCCAACAGACCAAAGCAGGCAAGTGGTAGGCACAGCTGGTTTATCAATCACCTACAGTCAAAGCATAGCTGTAGCAAGTTACATAAACAGTCACAGCCAGTCAATCCTGCTTTATGTGTAGGCTGGGATTTTGCAGACTCCCACCTTAAGGTTCTGGAACGCACAAAATACTTATCCAGGAACTGGATTTGGATTTGAACGTCGGCTTAATGTATACCCTCCTTTTAAAAATTTTAATAGATACATGCCTACTTTTAAATAATCAGAAACAGTTTGTTAAAATGCAATTTGGTTTTGATGTTGTCAGCGATCAGCGAAAAAAATTCTAGACCCGAAGCCAAGCCACATAGCCTATACAAGATCGAAGTTTCACTTCTTGTTAACTGTTAGTGATACAAATGACGTTCTCTCTTGTCTTTATTTGTTATATAATGTTCAAATATTCGTGACTCAAAATGACTCGAGCTAAATATTTGACTTGACTCAACCTTCTTGACCTAATAACTCGACTCGACTTGACTCGACTTGAGTCACTTCTTTAACCCTAACTCCCTAGGCCTTTTTGCTAGGATGTAGCCTCAATCCTGCAAAATCCTCCAATTTGCCTCATGGAAAAATAGCATATAGCCTCAATCCTGCAAATTCCTCCATTATTTCTTGAATATGGTCCGTGGAGGGGTGACCACTGCCTGAATCCTGCAAAATCCTGCGGCAGTGACTGTCAATATATTGAGGCTTGGCCAGTGACACCCTGGAGCAGTACGGAGGATTTGAAGCATAATCCAGGCCTATATTTATGCATGGTTGAGCAAAAACAACAAAAGGTCTGAACCAAGACCTTGACAAAGTGCATCCTACGAAATCAGTAATGCACTTTTGCGATATAACCTCAATCCTCCAAATTCCTCCACTTTGGCAAAGAGGATTTTGAAAGATTCAGGGCGGTTAGGGTTAAACTGACGCGACTTGAGTCAGAAAAATCATTGACTCGTTACAACTCTGGTTAGCACAAGTATCAGCGATCATCCGTTTTATATTTCTTTCTTTTGTGTGATATGAAAGGTTTTGTAGCTCTTCTTGACAACTATGAGACAGCCACCGGTGTATCCGAGGTTGTGACCCCTGAAGAGATTGCCGAGAATAAACGCTTCCTGAATGAGATCATGAAAACAAAAGTACGATAAAGAGCCAGTATTCATTCTTTCCTTTTCAATGTAAAAAAATGTTTGTTACTTTGTTTTTAGAGCACCAACTCCATTAGCAGCAACACACAATGACACAAGGCATTAGTCTGCACTGAGACAGAATCTTTGTACAAATTTCCAATTTAAGTTTTCTTAGCAAGGTGTTTTACAAGAAGTGAATTAAAGGTAGAGTTTATCATTTGCAGCTATCCAAAAAGTAACTGACAAATTATTGTTGAAAAGCTTACTTGGTTTTTAAAAAAAAGATAGTAATGGCACTTAAATCCCTGTGAAATTATTCTTTCTGACATGCTGTCATTTTGAAAATTTTGGAAATTTCCGTAAGTAGTTAGTTTTTAATTCAGCGAAGCCGTGAATGGGTGCGCGCAAGCATTGACACGACGCACGCACACGTGCGCGGATGCTATGATTTGTCAGTTCAGTGCGTGACATCGCAAAGCTGCAATCAGCTGAATGGGAACATGTGCCGGACACTGATTTTGGGCTTAATTCAAAACATGACTCGGCAACTTTTGAATTGAAATCAAGATCCTAGACTATTGTTTTCCCAGAATTAAAGCATTCACTGAGCTAAAACTTCATCAGGTTTGTTAAGCACCCGTCTTTAGATTATGAGCACTTTTATTGCTTCAAACGAACGGGGAAAAAATGCACGAATGACAAATGCACTCTACCTTTCAACATTGTCATGGTGGTTAGATTTTTGGATTTTTTCGCCAAGTAAGAGTAAATATATAAATGTCTTCTCTTTGCTTTCTTAAAGTTATTTTTGACGATTTGAACTATAAAGACAATTAGAAACTTTAGTTGCTTGTGAAAAAAAAGGTTTTTTTCAACTGTCAAAGCCCTACATTTTGTGTGAATATTGAAATCATGAAATTCAACGAAACAATCTGAGAGTATTACTTAATTGAATAACATACGTTCAGATGTCTAATTTTGCGCAATTTGTTTTCCAGGTGATGAAGGAGGCTCACCACTATCTTGTCAAACAGTTTCCTTCCAAAATCCCCAAGGATGATCTGGAGTTTAAGAAGCTGTTGTACAAACTGTGGTTTGATCTGTATCCCAGAACCAAGGGCATGAGGGGCAAGTAAGTATATCAGGCCAAATATTTCATGTGAAGTAGCTTTTTGTTCCACCTGTAGTAGAATTCTAAGTTATGTGCTCGAAACAGCTGATCGTCTGCTAGTTCACTGCTCCCACTCATGTGTGGAAACATGGTTAAATAGCGTTGGTACCAACGATACCAGCATTTTACACGTACGTACTGTACATACAAATTCATAGCACACTCCCTGTAGTACGTGATATCCCACAGGGAGTGTACCATGACTTTTTAAAAACTTAACAGGCCAATGAAAATACAGTATTCAAGGTGTAACAAGTATTGTTGATGTCCCCCTACGTTGCGCAGCCCCTTACGTGGCGCACTTTGATTTTTCGCCTGTGGCACCTTGTTAGAGCAAACGTTTTACCTGAAAAATTTCATCAGGCTCCGAATATACCCGGTCATAAATCTTGGGTTTATCTGTACCTGTTTACAAAATTAGCAGGCAAATTTGTTTTGGGATTATTTTCCTGTTTTATTTCAAAGTGCACAGTGAACACTTTAAAAATGTGACCAAAAAGAAGAAAATAATTTGGTGACAAACTTCTAGTTGGGTACGAGTGGAAAGTTAGTAATAGTGTTATCAACATTTTTCAACTTGGAAGAAGTTCTGAAATCAACCACACATTTTTGCCATAAATAGCCTCAATCCTGCAAAATCCTCCATTTTGCAAAGAGGGTTTTGGAGGATTTGGGAAGGTCGAGTTAAAAGTGTTCTCAATATATGCTGCATATTATCTATCACCAGACCTGGCGACTCATCTGGTTTTGAACACGTCTTCGTCGGTGAGAGTAAAGATGGTGAAGTGACAGGCTTCCATAACTGGATTCAGTTCTATCTGCAGGAGAAGGCTGGACATGTGGATTACAAAGGCTGGGTACCCCCAAGAGGAAAGGTATGTCCAGTACAAGCCGTTGACGGACAGACCAAATCAAGCCAAGCTTACTTAGTAGATACATTCATAAATACAGTTTATCCATTCCTATTGGTCGAGAAGTGTAGGGGTTAGGGGGAGTGTGGCCTAACGGTTAGGGTTGTGACTCATAATCAGAGGGTCAGGGGTTCGAATCCAGCTGCTGGCCATACATTGTGTCCTTGGGCTAGCCACTTCATCCCCACTTGCCTCTCTCCATCCAGGAGTATAAAAGGGTACCGACATTAGCTGGGGAGTAACCTGCGATGGACTGGCATCCCGTCCAGGGGGAATAGAAAAATTCTCAGTCGTTTCATGCCAAGGAACCCTGAGGTAAATGCCGGCCTGATGGGCCATATTGGCTCAAGACAGACTTTACTTTTTATTGGTCGAGAATCCATCACGTGGGTGGTTTTAAACGATTGATAGAACACCGACTGGCTAGTTTTAAACACTTTTCCAGGTGTCACATGAAATTTGGACTCCTATCATGAAATCTGGTATCTTTTTTGGGTTGAACGCTCACATGACCAGTTACTCTCCTAATAATCTTCACTAAGGCATGCACAATACTAAATCCGCATTTCATAGAGTCCTAAATTCACACTACACTGGCACCGCTTTGTTCCAGCCCTATGTTGGCGGCTTCCAATTTAGTCAACGTCTTTGTTCAAGGGGCGCTAGTCAGAAGCCCTTATGAATGGCGTCTCCGGAGTTCGAAGTTTCAGACCCCGCTCCATTCATTTTCTTTGATCAACCTTAAAAAAGTGATTGATTTCTTGAATTCTTTGACAGAGGGTAAAGAGGGGAGAATCTCAAGAGAACAAACGCCTGATGAGTCTGCAGTTCACATGGAAAGGTGACATCAAACCTGTAGGCAGCTCCTTCATTGGCACCAGCCCTGAGTTTGAGGTAATGCTTCTGAAAGCAAAGCATCATATTCGCTTTTTTATCCTTCGTACTTTGGGGAAAATTCCTGGGTGTGTCCCTGAATAGGGGACATTGAACAATACAGGACAATAGGGTCCCCAATTCCCGAGAGGTCCCCAATTTGGATTCGTGTACAATACATATGGAAGGTCTCCCTAAAAAGTTAGGGTACAAACAAAAGAGGGACAATAGGGGGTCCCCAATTACAGGCAAATACACACTTGTGTGTGTGAGTATGTAATCACCAGCAATCTTGGACTAGGGACGAAAAGCTTCGGGCACAAACAATACGTCCACGATTGACTGATAGTCCACGATTGAAATTCGTGTACAAAACCAGTGAGAGCTGTTGCTAAAAAGAGTACAAACAAAGGAATGAAGATTATGAACAATAGGGGGTCCTCGATTGCCGGAGTTTACGAAAATGGGCGTTTGTTTATGGTGTAAATCGAGGACACACACGTGCAACATCATCTGTGAATCGAGGACAGGAACCAAATCGAGGACATCCTCGATTACAAAACATGTACGAAACCAATGAGAGCTGTTGCGAAAAAGTTTAAGTACAAACAAAGGAAAAGGGAAGAGGAACAAAAGAAAATCCTCTAATTACACCATAAACAAACGTGCTATTACGTGGTTGTGTGTGTGTTCCATTACACTACAAAGTTCAGTCATCAATCTCAACCAAACTTGAAAGGTGGTTTTTGGAGAGGACGCCGACGTCAAACAAATCCTTTCAGACATGCAACTTGTCCTCGGATCAGCTGATTTCCTCTTTTTTTAATTACCATTTCTGCCATTCAAAATTGAAAAACACTGTACAAAGTCTTCTGAATCTTGGAATTTCCTCTTTTTTGGGGAAATTTACAGTTGCATGCCTGTCCTTTCCAATATTGATATTTTTGAGGTCTCTGGAGAGATACTAATGACCCTAGCATATGTTAGTCTGGTGTCTTAACCAAACTCTCCATTCAGTTTAAAGGTTTAATGATCTGTTTCTGTTTTCCCATGTGATTCTCCAACAGGTGGCTCTGTACACGGTCTTGTACTTCCTAGGAAAGAAGAGCTCCATGATCGAGATGGATGAGTACGACTTGGAGATAACAGTCCATACATTTGACAGGAAACCCATGAACATTCTAAGTAGTTCATATCCAACAATGATTAATACCGATTAAGTATTGACATTGGTCAGCCATGATGGCTAGTCTCCTTTACAGAACTTCTGAAGACTGTTACGATTGGTCCAATAATGTTTGTGACTTTACTCAAGTTCATTTACAGGGTGTAGGGGATAACCCATTAGCACTTGTATTACATTGTATTACATTGTATTACATTGTATTACATTGTATTACATTGTATTTGTACAATGATAAATCTGTAAAACCATATATTGTAGGAGAAGTTTTGGCAGGTGCAGGGAGTAACAGGTTATTGGGGCATTACGGCCTGAAATCCCCGAAAATTTCATGTTTTGGATTGTTTACTTACTCTATTGCAAAGGTCTGGTTGAAAGGAAACTAACCTAATGTCTTTCCTGAAAAAAGACGAAAAACCTGGTTGTTCACATCGGATGCGAAAGAATTTTTTTGGCATACACATACGTATTGCAAGTCGTATCTATTCAATGTATCATACACGTTCTGTGTGAATATCAAATACACTCGGTACCAATACACAAAATGTTATTTCTTACACGTCTGCAGAATGCGATACCGTGCGACTGGATTCACAACTAGCCCTCAACAGCTCGATTTTTCGGAATCAAAATTGTGACCCCAAAAATTCGATCTCGCATGGCTTGCAAAAATAACACAAAAAAGTTTTTTAAAGGACGGTTTTGTGGACATATATATATTCTACTTTTAAATGCTGTTTCCAGTTAATCATTTCATCGTTTCGTTTGAAACGCATTTTGTAGCCCAATTGGGTGCATTCCAGGCTGGAATGTCCCTGTAAGAAATTACCCTGCCCCACAATTCTCATTTTTTGGGGGGGAGGGGGGGTTGAACATTACTTACATTCTGTGGCTTTTCCCAAAAATAAAAAAAAATAAAAATGTTCATAATTTTTTCCGAAAACATTTCACACAAATTTTTTAACCAGATTGGTTTCCTGATTGGTTTTTTACCAAGAACCTGTCGAAACTTGCTCTTAATTTAAAAAAAGTGTAACATTATTGTACAATGTACAATTGACCACACAGGTACTTAAGCTATGCATAGTTGCTGTTTTTCATCAGCTATTAACAAATTGAATCATTTCAGTACATTTAAAAATATAACACTCTATCAAGAAAAGTACATCAAACATGTTGCCTTCAACTCCTATTCTTTAGGGTAAGTTTACTAAAGTGTACTGTTTAATATTTCAACAATTCATTACTTTTTAAAAAGTAAACTATTTTGTAATTGATCAGAAAATGATATATGGATAAAAACGTATTAAGTCCATTTTTACTGTGAAACGAGAACAATTCAATGTATTTTTCTATTGTACAAGGGTATGTTTGCTCTACTGTGAACAATGGTGAATCATGCACAATGTATGCTGAATTGCTGATGTGTTGGGAAAACTACAATCCCGGCCAAAATGGTTGGGACACTTGGAAATAACCTTAGCCTCCCACGGTCACCCACTCCCCCGCTCCCCCGGTCAATGTTGTTCTCTCCAGCTGATGGAGCACACACCGCGCAATGAGAGACAACATTGAGTGGGGGCCGGGGATTGGGGGCCCAGCGAGATTTGGCCAGGATTGTAGCTTGATCTTTTGAATTTGAATCCTGAATTGGGTTTGAAAGAAGGAATTATATGTATGAAATCTTTGTGTATGACATGATTGTCCAAACAAGCTTTTTTTTTCTGTTTAAGGTAATTGAGGTAATTATTAATATTAAAGATAAAATGAATTTCTACCATTTGGTATGTGGGTTTTTTGCGCAAAGTGAACATTTTGGTTAAGACGGAATTTCAAATTAATAATAATGTTTTAGGCACACTAATTGTCAAATGAATCTTTCTTTTCTGAGGGATCCGGGTAAAACAATTCCTTAAAAAAAGTAAGACAAATGTACTCATTTATGTGATTATGTAACTGCTGCTTGTGGAATAAGATTCCATTTAAAAATCTGTAATAAAGATTTCATTTTGGTAAACCCTGCCAAAAAAAAATGGCTGAAAGCTTAGTTGACGTTTATTACTGCAGTATAAAAGCAACAAAAATGGACCAAAACATTTCAGGAGGTTTAAAAACAGGATATACATCATTTCATAATTTCCTATGCAGTTGCTGTAAGGAGTAAGGTAGATAAGTTTAGATTTCTTCAGTTTGCAGTGATTTTGTCCTTAGCCTGAGGGTGATACCGTCTGTCAAGTGACTGTGTGAAACGAGCACAGACTTTTTCTCTAGTAGTGTTTGGGACTTGTGACAATATGACAGAATTCTGTCATATAACAGTATGACAGAACTTCTGTCATATGACAACATGACAGAACTTTTGCCATATGTCACTATGACAGAACTTCTGTCATATGACAATATGACAACATATGTCATATGACAGAACTTCTGTCACATGACATATGACAGAACTTTTGCCATAATATGACAGAACTTCTGTCAGATAACAATATGGCAGAATTTCTACCATAATATGACGACTACCATATGACAAAATGACTGAACTTCTGCCATATGACGTAATTTGGGTCTTGCCAATGAATTTTGCCAACTTGTATTTTACCTCAATTTTCATACCTGGAACACTTTAATTCCTCTTCATGTCTGGGAGGTGTTCACTGTCTTAAGGCGCAATAAATGTTTGTAATTTAGATTGGTTATTTCAACTGATGGACGGGTGTTTTACATGTAAATGTTATTTTCACCAATGCTACGCATTGCATTATGATTACAAGGGCGAATCCAGAGAGGTTACTGCTGGGGGGGGGGGGGGGGCTGATGCTGTGCCAGGGGGTGTACTTAGTGAACTTTATTTTTCTACATAAATTTCATATTTAACTGCCTGGGAGGCTTAAGTCCCAACAATGATTATCAAAATGTCGTAAAAACCTGTGACTGACAGTGTGCATTTCTGCCATGTTAGGGGTCATACAGATTGAATCTCCTATTATATTGGGTATGTTATAAATAAACAGTCAAACAATGATGTATGTCAAAGAAAACTAGCTGAATAATTACATCCTGTATTCATGTTGGATTTGAAATTCATCTTGATGCCACTTGTTGAACAAAAAAAATTGCAACCACATTATGAGTGACATTGGAAACTATTCAGAAACAATCTAACCGTGTGCGGTCATTGAAGACAAAATAAGATTATGTTAACAAGAAATTCAATTTCAACAATATCTTCGAGACAGCCTGTTGTGAATACTTGACATTCCAATGGCTCTAAAGAAAGGTGATTTTTTTTTTATAATCAAATTATGAACAAAGTTGTTTGCAGTACAATAGACTCAAATTCATTGTCGCTTTAAGCTGTTCCAGTCACTTTGCAACTGCCCCCTGTTTGGTCATGGCCTTGAACTCTTGAACTCTATGTACTAACTGGTGATGGAAAACATTAATGTTTGAATTTTTAAATACATTTACTTGTGGGTTTGGGAATATTTTGGTAATAAAATTCCAGATATTATCATCATTCTTGCCATTTGATTGTTTTATTCAGCCTCGTTAATAATTAGGAATCTTTCTCATAGGATATTTCTTCAACTCACTATTTTGTGATTCGGTTGTGTTTGTTGTTTGATGTACTTTTACCTTCTGTTTTGGTTTTCTCTGCTTGTTGGAAGAATGCCTTGCCAAAATATTGAGGATATGTCACGACCCTTAGATCCAAGCAGAACCATGTACAACATGGTAATTAAAAACCTACATGCCGTCTGAACAGTCACAGACAGTCAAAAAATCACTCCTCTTCCTTTTACACAGGCTAGTCACCAACAGTCAGATCATATTTCAAGCAAGTACTGTGATCAGTCAAATTCAGTCAACAGACAAAAGCAGACAAGCGATTGGCATAGCTGGCTTATCAATCAGCTGCAGTCAAAGCATAGCTGTATCAAGTTACATAAACAGTCACAGCCAGTCGATCCTGCTTACTGTATGCTAGTCTGGGAGCTTTTAACTGTTAAAAACAGTCACTTGATTGATTTTGACTGAAAGGACAATTTCGCACAGAATCTTTGTTTACATATGTATGTTTGCATAGGGTTTAGGTATGTACAAATGTTTAAGCAGTATTTTGCAGCCTGTGATATATAGGGGTACCACTACTCCAAGGGAACCAACCTGAAGAGAGCATGCTGTTCATTGGGTGCATCAATTTAAAAGACACCATATCTAAAGAGCGGGTGTTTGTTTGTTTGTTTGTTTGTTTGTTTGTTTGCTTGTTTGCTTGTTTGTTTGCTTTTTAATTGTTTGCTTACTTTTTTTCGCAATGCTGCTATAAGCATATGGCCTACTTCCGGCCGGACGTTTCAGTGTGGCGAACACGGATGTGAAATGCATGCATCACCATTTATTTTAGCTAACAAACGCGCAGTTGATGACAATACGTTTCGATGAAATTAGTGCACTTTTATTTACTTTGTAAATTCGATGGAAAGTATATGAAAGTCTAGTCTAATAAGTCTTCTTTTTTTAAATAATGAAACGGTTAAAACAATGCCCAGTTCCTCGAAATGGTTGCAAAGGTAATTATAGCACGAACTACAAGTTAAATATATTAAATACGTTCAGTTATAGAGTGCTGCGTGCAATATCTTCTACATCACCAATTGTTAATGTCACCGGCCACTTCTGTACGGAGTGAAAGTTTCATTTTGTCTTAACGGAAATCCCTCAAAATGGGCAGAAAGGGGGAATTTTTGTGACACTCCGACACTTCGCTAGTCATCTTAAGAGTCTCTGACAGTAGTTTAGACATCATATGGCAACAATGGACATCAGGCCGGGCCGCAACACCAATGTGAGGGTGAACATGATGGAGGGTGTCGGAGCGAGAGTTGTCCGTGGACCCGACTGGAAATGGGGCAAACAAGACGGGGGCGAAGGGCACGTAGGCACGGTCAGAAGCTTCGAATCCCCGGAGGAGGTTGTGGTTGTGTGGGACAACGGGACGGCAGCAAACTACCGCTGTGCTGGGTCGTATGATCTGAGGATTATCGACAGTGCCCCCACAGGTTTGGGAAAAAAATATATGCATTGTTTTGTAGTGGCAATTCAAGGGTTATCGTATTAAGTTATTATAGGCAGTGGATATTTTGCCGGAGACGGCAAACCTTCAGTAAACGTTAGTTTGCCGGATATGCACTGAACATGCGCAGTTACTGTTTTTTTGTACTTAAACATTTTCCGGTGACAATTTTTAGTCTGGCTCCATGCCAATATTATCGTTGTATTTTTGTATTTACAAGATGGGAATCAGACTAGCTGGAGTTACCCAGCTCTGAGTTTTATCATTGGGTTGTCATCTAGAGCTGGAGCTCATTTTTCTCGAAAACGATAGTATAGGCAAAAAAAATTTGGAAAATGTTGAATTTTGTCCCCGTTACACACTAATTGCAACTGCAACTCACCCCAAACTTGCCTGGAATAACCATTACACAGGTCCTTGAAGTAAAAAACGATCCACGATGAAGATTCAGCCTACAATTGCAGTGAAAACAGGAAAAATAACCGCTAACCTGACAACCTTGCGTGCATGTCCACGAACGCCGATGGTTTGTGCCAGGCTGTCAACTAGTCGTTTTTGCCGGCTGGCGATTGGCTGTTGGCGCATGACGTCGCGCGGAAGCGTAACACCCGATGACTGTTTCATGTACTCATATTAAGTTTACCACTCGCATCACAGCTGCGGTACTGGAACCGCAACCGATAGTGCATGAAACAGTCATCGGGTGTTACGCTTCCGCGCGACGTCATGTGCCAACAGCCAATCGCCAGCCGGCACCGCCATTCAATCGTACACAAATTTTTTTTGCACAAACCATCGGCGTTCGTGTGGACATGCACGGTTGTCAGTCAGGCGTTATTTTTTTTCCTGTTTTCACTGCAATTGTAGGCTGAATCTTCATCGTGGATCGTTTTTACTTCAAGGACCTGTGTAATGGTTATTCCAGGCAAGTTTGGTGAGTTGCAGCAGTTGCAATTGTGTGTAACGGGGACAAAATTCAACATTTTCCAAATTTTTTTTGCCTATACTATCGTTTTCGAGAAAAATGAGCTCCAGCTCTAGATGACAACCCAATGATAAAACTCAGAGCTGGGTAACTCCAGCTAGAATCAGACCATTTTACAATTTCGGACTTTATTTCCCTTTAAAAAAAATCCTCCAGAGCCACAAATCTGAAAAAGAAAAAGTAATACTCTGCAATAAAATGTTTGAGACATATTAAAATAATAAAAGAAGAATATTCTTATTTATTTGGGGATGGGAAAAAAACACCTTAAAATTGTGGTGGGGATCAGGATTCGAACTCGGGACATCCCACTCACTAGAGCGATTGCTTAACCACTGCACCAACTGTGCTACACAACTTTGGTGGGAATTTAATACATGTTATAATTCAGCCCTATCTTAAAGAGTACAGCGCCCTCTGTTGATATGGATTGCCGCCGGCAAACCTTTAGTAAACGTTAGTTTGCCGGCGTTACCTCCGGCAAAATATACACTACCATTAAGTTATTATACGACATTGCATTGCAAAAAAACATCATGACCGTTCACCATTGCGAATCTATATCACATTTAACCGGTAACTGCAGTTTAGTTTCAGCCAGATCACTTTTGGTAGCTGTAGTGTATTAGTATTATGGCTATTGTTTTCGCGACAGCCATAAGGCCGTTTTATTTTCAACTTTTATCGTTAAGGCATTGCAAAAACTAGCTTGAGTAACTCCAGCTCCAATGCTCATCAGGAATTCGACATATTATAGAGCTGGAGCGACAACTATATTATAAAAACTAGATCATAAGAATCCCGAATGACGCGACCGTATATCCCCAGTGCATTACAAAAATGGTCCCTTTTCCCTCTGTTATCCCAACCCAGATTCCATAATATGTACATCATACCATGCAGCAGACATTCATGAAGCTAATAATCGACTTCAAACAGAACAAGAAAGACTAAAATATGACATTTTTGGATGATTTTGACGGCGATTTTTCACAAAACCTCCACTCACACGCCTGTCGTACATGTCTTCTGTATGTATCATGAATACCCATGAAGCGTCGCGTGATCACAATAGATTTTCGAAATCGCTCCAACCACTGGTCACCGCTGTTTCGGCCGTTGTGAAAAGCGAAGAACGGTTGTGCGGCGCATGTGCCACTTTTACAACCAGGTCAAACAAAATGCTTAATTCATGACCATGACCCACTGGATTTTCAGTGACGAAACCATATGCGAATAAAGATGAGATTATTATTCAGAACTTGGTCGTGGAGGCTCATATTTTACATCGATAGAGAGTTGGAAAGTGTGGCTACATTCTCCAACAAGTTTGGAGTCCGTGGACCAAATGAACTTGATATAAATCCAGGGACAAAATAAAACAAAAAATGCCCGAAAAACGATAGGCCATGGCCCACGGACGTTTTGCATCACACTTTAATACAAGTTAGTTATAAGCAGTATTATAATGTCAAGAAACAGAGGTTCACAAAACCATAGAGCTAGAACGCCATGGTCCAGTGGTTACGGTGTTTGACTCATGTTCGAAGGTGCGGTGGTTTGAACCCTGCCAGGAACATGGTGTTTGTGCCCTTGGGTAAGACACTTAACTACAATTGCCTCTCTCCACCCAGGAGTATAAACGGGTACCTGTGAGGGTCGAGGACCGATTGAGCGCTGATATCGGCTGCCGCGTGGTCCATGGCCTGATGAGCGCGGTAATAATTGTAAAGGCTGAGATCTGATTGATAACGATACGATTTGCGAAAGCGCTATATAAGCTTTATTATATTAAGGAAACCCGGAACTTCCAAAGGTATGGTAGTGAGATCAGCGCTCTGCAACAAGCAGCAAACCTGGTGCTAGAAGAAAGAGTTTGCATTGCGATAATACTGTATAAGTGTATATCAATGTGGTCAACATCACCAAAACAATCATTTCATGTTTAGTATGAAAAGTTGTATTTATCTTCAAATTACAGGGACAGATAGCGCTTTCAAGGACCAACAACTGCACATCAATGAATGGAATTCATAACTCACATCTAACAACTGCGCAGTTGTTAAAACCTATCTTGTTGTAAAATACATTTTTCAAAAAAGAGCAACGACGTGACATGACTTATTATGCAGCATATAGGGAGGTTGTTGGTTACCAACTAAAAAGGCGGCGACGATCATCGTGTTCAAAGGCTGCTTGCAGTCATGTAATGAATGGCCCAGGCTTGCGGTCACATTGCTTTCGCTATGGACATTCCCGAGGGATTGGAATGTTAATGGTCAAAATGTAAATCGCCCAAGACTTCTGACTCCTTGGGTCCTTGCTCTATGACAAAACTACATCTGCAATGGAGTACTGAAGTGTGACGTCATTTAGAACCAGAAAGTGTAGTGCAAACGAATGGAGTACGCGCGCGTGTTGGTTCACGGGCTGAATCACGCGCTAATGTCTTTTACACACATTTTGTGCGCGTGACGTATTCACTTCGGTACTCCATTGTGTATGAACTGCTTTTAACTTAACTATTATGAAAGCAACGACTTGTGTCACTATACATTTTTGATACATTATTACAGTCATTCAATATTGATTCTCCGATGGTTTGCACAAATTGGCTTTAAAAGTGTGTCCATACATAATACCGCAAACTTTAAGTCTTCACACTATAACTTGTTACAGGAGTCAAGCATGACGGCACCATGTGTGATACCTGCCGCATGCAGCCGATCTACGGCATCCGCTGGAAGTGTGCTGAATGTCCCAACTACGATCTCTGCACTGCCTGTTACCATGGTGATAAGCATCATCTCCGACACCGCTTTTACCGCTTCAATGTGGCGACCAGTGAGAGGTCAGTTTATAGACCATGTGACATTTGTTTACAAAATGGATGTTGTTGTGACATGACACCAACATCAGCAAATGGAACTTTTTTGCACTGCATATATCTTTTGAAATATGAATGGTTTAAAAGCTTTGAAATACTGTTTAAACTCTCTATGCCATTTAGCTAGGATGTAGCCTCAATCCTGCAAAATCCTCCAATTGGCCTCATGGAAAATATAGCCTCAATCCTGCAAATTCCTCCATTATTTCTCGAATATGGTCCGTGGAGGGGTGACCACTGCCTGAATCCTGCAAAATCCTGCAGCAGTGACTGTCAATGTGTTGAGGCTTGGCCAGTGACATCCTGGAGCAGGCGTTCATCACAATAATCATTTTAAAGGACCTAAGTACAATCAAATGAAGGTTTGTTCATGCTCAGTGTAAAAGTGAACACAAATATGTATTCATGACATTACAGCAAGTATTCCCTCTGAAAATTTCTAGAAATTGATGATCATATTTCGTATCTGGCAAAATGTTTCATGATACATGTTATCTGCAAATTCTGAAATAATAATGTTCATTTTTTTTTTCTCTTAAAGAGTTGGTTTGGAGCCGCGACGCAAGAGCAAGAAGATCATGGCTCGGGGGATCTTCCCAGGAGCCCGTGTGGTCCGAGGGGTAGACTGGGAGTGGGAGGATCAAGACGGAGGCAGCAGTCGCCGGGGGAAGGTTACGGAGATACAAGACTGGAGTTCTACTAGTCCCCGCAGCGCTGCTTATGTACTGTGGGACAATGGAGCCAAAAACTTGTACCGTGTTGGATATGAGGGCATGGTGAGTTTAGTCAATTGTCTGCCTGAGGAAAGACAAGCACAACTTATTCTGTGGTTCTTGGTTCTTAGTTGGTTCTTCTCCTAAATACTCCGCGTGGGAGTTTAAGAGGAGGCCAGAAACACCAGGGCAAACCCCTTCTCTTAGCGATAAGTGTTACTGGGTTCTTTTACGTGCATTGGATTACACAACACACAGGACCTACGGCTTTATGTCCCATCTGAAGGACGAAGCAATAATGGTTAAGTGCCTTGCTTAAGGGCACAAGTGTCCACCCGGGCTCGAACCCACGCCACTGTTGCCTCTGAAACACCAGAGCATGAGTCCGGTGCTCTTTACCGCTAGGCCACTATACATCAGCTATTTATCAAAAATAATCAATGCATCAGATATTTATCAAAATTAATTTTAACCCCAGGTACCCACTTTTGATAGACTGGTTCCTGCTCCCATAATATGGGGACCAGTAGCTAGTTCCCATTTAAAGCCATTGATTGGATTGCCTGAGCGCGTGCGCAGTTATTTTTTTATTTTTGAAAAGGACGTTTACAGCTTTGCGCATGGATGACAGTTGAACACATGGCTATCAAAAAACTGACTCTTACCATAACCAGTAGGCAAAATTGCCAGTGTCTGCATGAAGGCAACTTTCAAACATTTCAGCTGCATAGGTTTCAAAAACTGAAAAGCAGTGCCCCTCTCTTTATTGATAGTTGCCAGAGACACTTTCGAATTCAGCGAAAATTGAAACTCATCAACCCACAAACTGCCCATTATTGGTAGCCTTGTTGCCATTTTGCAATAGGCTGGTTCGGCACCTACATTATCGTTGTGATTTTGTATTCAGGGCCAGGATCAGACCAAGTTGCATTATGGGTATATCTTCCTAGTCCTGCATATAATTTGCATACATTAGGAGGAAATCCAAACGAGTGAGTATTAATTGAATACACTTGTCAAGTTTGATTTTATTTTTGTGTTGTTGAACTTTGCAGTCCGATCTGAAGGTGGTCAGTGATGCGAAAGGAGGGACATTCTACCGTGATCACTTGCCGTGCTTAGGTGAGTCATAGTGCCTCTGGATTTCGTTTTACTCTCCTGAAATGTACAAATATCCATGGATTACCACAGAGTTGTGAAATAATGAGAACGCTGTCTTGCATCTTGAAAGACAGTTAGATATTTAACAATTGTCGACTGCTGTGACGTGTGATATAGTGTTTTTAACACCAGAGGGGTGCATAGCACTGGAGACGAAGTGCCTTGAGGGGTTAAAAACAATATCACTGCCCTCAATTGTTGTGTTATATCGTGCCAATTGGTCAAAAACATAAAGGTTTTTAACTCATCCTTCAAGAAATATCCTTTTGATTACTGTGAGTTTTCCCTCCAGACATGAGATTAAGAGGTTGCAGTTCTCTGTTGCGATGCGCACAGGCCCTACACATGCATCCTTCACGCGCGCGAAAATTGAACAAAGAAATAGACTGGAGTGGGGTTTGAACCTGCGACCTTCGGATTGCTGTTCAGGTGCTCTTACCAACTGAGCTATCCAGCCCTAAGTTGGTGGTTCCCAATTAGTTAATATCTTTGTTCAAGGGGCGCTAGTCAGAAGCCATAAACCAGTATGCCATACAGCCAGGGATCACGCCCAACGTCACGATGCAGACCTGGGAAATAGCAAACGGGGATCACTCGGAGAGGATACGGCTTTTAAAAGTTGATGTTTGTCAATGAAATTATGGTATTCATGACACTAAATAACAATTGCACTTTTGCATGAGTGGAGCAAGACTCTTCACAATTAAAGCATGCGGCAGAATGGCTATGCATGCAATTTTCAAAAAATAAACCTTTCTCAGGGTACGCCATCTTGAAAAATCAAAGCGAGTCCTATAACGCATAGTGTGTGCGGTGAACGAGTGACATTCGCAAAGTGACAGCAGATTGACAATATTGAAGAATACATGAATGGAAAGCTCAAATTCCCCGAAACATCAGTCAACATTCTAGGTAGGTCACGTAAGTGCCCTCCTAAACAGGTGCAATTTGTGCGGAAATGTCGCGGATGGAAAAGTGAAAATAGAAAATCTTATGTTGAAGTTTCTCCCATGGCTGTGCTACTACACGTAAACTAATACGGAAACTTCAGTTCGGCCACTGGTTTTGGGCTTTATACTTATAAAATCCTTCTTCAAAATACAATGAGACGTGACCTAGAATGTTGATTGATGTTTCAATGAATTTGAGCTATAAGTCAATTTATAAGATTGTCAATCTGCTGTAACTTTGCGAGAGTCACTCGTTCACCACACACACTGTTTATGCTGCCATGTTTGTTTGTGTTATATGCCTGCTTTGATTATCAAGATGGCGTTTACCATTGTAAACTGCCCCAGGAGTCCATATTAACATGGAATCCTGAGGCAGTGTTTGCCAATAAGTTTCCCAACTTTCCAAAATTCATCTCTCCAGACACGCCATTTACAGAAACAGAGACTTTTGGTGTTGTATAATTTGTATTGATTGCTGCTCATGGTGATGTGGTTTGGGATTGACCATCAACATTAATGAAAGTCATACTAAAATACATTCTACATGATTCCAAGTGAAAAAATCACAAAATTGGCAATGAGACGCATTGTCCCATAGAGAGTGGCTTACATCTTTGTTAACGCATGATCCTATTGCTATGCCCTCAGTTACAAACATGTACATGTACATCATTACTTAGACAACAAACAGTGACTGAGATCTACCTTTCTCATCAACAAAAACATAACAAAAAACAACTAATGATAATATATCAATTTCCATCGTATCAACAATCTTAAAGCCCTTTACAATTATTTCCCCGTTCATCAGGCCACTAGACCATGCGGCAGCCGATATCAGCGCACATTCGGTCCTCTACCCTCACAGGTACCCATTCATACTCCTGGGTGGAGAGAGGCAATTGTAGTTAAGTGTCTTGCCCAAGGGCACAAACACCATGTTCCTGGCAGGGTTAAAAACCCACGCACCATCGTACATGAGTCAAACACCGTAACCACTGGACCATAGCATTCTCAATCCTGAAAAACATTCATAAACACTCTCGTGAATTTGAAAACATCTGTGAAAGTCAGGCTTTAAATTGACCTAAATTTGATAGATTTTCTGTCTGTATATTTCAGGTGAGCAAGGGCCAGGCAGTCGAGGGGTGCATGGTCTGTATGCCTTGGGTGATCAAGTCAATGTGGATTTAGACCTGGAGATAGTACAGAGTCTTCAGCATGGGCACGGTGGCTGGACGGACGGCATGTTTGAGGTAAAACAACTCCACTTGGTTATGTCATGGTATTAGATTGTGAAATTTCATTGGTAGGTTTCTGCACAACAGTTCATTAGACTGAATTGGTCCTTACTTGCTCTACAGGGCGAGTAAAAAACAACGCATCCTAAAGGGCAGGACCAATTTTTGAATGAATTTTTGCCTGTAGCACTTTCAAAATCTAGGATATGAAAGCCCAGTCATTAAGCTTTCTTTTAGTACAACAATCCTTCCGATCATTCATGTACTTTTCAAGTTACGGTATTTTGAACACAAACACCATTTCAAAGTTTATTCCACGGATCAAAGTTTTAGCTCACTCAGTGAATACTGTATATTCCGAGAAAACAATATTCTAGGACTTGATTTCAATTCAAAAGTTGCCCAGTCATGTTTTGAATTGCGCCCAAACTCAGCATCAGGGACACGTTCTCATTCAGCTGATTGCAGCTATGCGATGTCACTCACCGAGCTGACGCACGCACTCCGGGCTCATTTGACCAATAGGATTACCAAAATGCTCAGGCGCCTCATCTTTAAGAAAAAACGCGTGTAGCATGCACGTGAGCGTGACACCACCACAGTAAACGCTTCTAATTCTGGTCGCCGGATTCCACTATAGTGCGAAGTACGCACGAGTAACTGTATGCTGAATGTGTACAAAGTCGTATAAGGCGTCGTCAGCAATGCATATGAATGTCACTTCAAGTGGCCTCCCCCAACTCTCCCTTCCTAACCGTTGAGGGCGTACTTGTGCACGGAGCCCATAGGTTTGTAGTGCAGAATTGTGTTCTTTCACCTTTATCTCATTCTGAAATGATTTGTTATTCTTTTCTTGTTTTATCTAGACTCTCGGTGCAACAGGCACAGTGGTAGGGATTGATGAAGACCATGACGTGGTCGTCTCCTACCCAAGTGGGAACAGGTATTTGATAACTCTTCCACATCTTATTATTTCTGGCCTCATCTATCCAATATCTCATAGCAAAATGCCATGTGACTTGCTATCCGCCAATCAAAATACAGAATCTGTGGGTGAGGAGTTGTAAATGTACATATGACGCACGCAGTTTGGGCAGGCTCAGTGGCATTGCAGAGGCACACACATGGTTGCTCAGGCTACATATAAATGGATCAGCCCATTAATTTTGCACAGTGTCTCAAAATGTGCTCCCATGTAACTAACAGTCCACTGTGTGATTACTCATTCATCAATCTTCTTTGGCCGCAGGTGGACTTTTAATCCAGCGGTCTTGACAAAGGTCAACACCACGACCTCGGTGCAAGGGTCAGCTAGCGGAGACACGCCCACTGCCTCCCAGTTCCAAGTAGGAGATCTGGTGCAGATTTGTAGTGACCTGGAACGCATCAAAGCTCTACAGAGAGGACATGGGGAATGGGCTGAGGCCATGCTACCGGTGGGTAAACACCAGGCGGAGATACTAAACACATGGGCTAAGCGCAGCAGATGCTTGCTCAGCACCAACCTGTTACCAGCCAAAGTGTCATGCAATTTGTATTGCTGGTGGCTGATTCCCGGTTGAGTTTTGCTTTGGCACAGAAATTTGTTCATATTTTCTGCTTAGAAGCTGCATGAAATTGGGTCCTGGGGCCGATTTCACGAAACTTGTTTTATCTTACGACTCATCTTAGGACTAGTCCCCTCTCTAAAATCGATCTAAGCTAAGACGCATCAGACTAATGTCACCAAACCCATCTTAAGGCCCTGTCACACTGTTGCGAACAGAGCTAACGTGTGCCCGGAGTTTTGGGAAATTTGGGTGTACATTCGTGTAAGTTGTCATTCTTTCGTGACACGTTTGGCATAAGTTGTATTTGTTAGCGGTTCGTAGGGGTTCGCAGAGGGTCTAGGGGTTTGTAGGGGGTCTAGGAAAATTTTTGAACATGTTCAAAATTTTGAGCAGGCGACAGCGTAGTAATCAATATGCTATGTGTACGTTAAGCATTTGCTGTGTGAATGTTTCGCACGTTGGGTGTAGGTTGCTTCTTCGTCGGCTGTTTGGACATATACGTCCAACCCAAGGATCTTTGTCATATAGCGAATGCCCAACGTATACATAGAGTTTGTCTAACGAATGGCTAACGAATGTGACAATGTGGACTTGGAGAGCGTATTTATGGGTCAGCGGAGACACGTCACGTGACTGGCCGCAGCACGCTAGGCATACATTGGCCATTTGTACGTATGTTCAGCATTCATTGGATGGACGTTACGCATGTGCTGGACGCTAGTTATACGCTCAGCATTTCATTCCTCATTCGTTGGGTATTCGTCTTATACGTCAGAAGTTCGCTAAAAAAAACAGAGTTTGGCCAAGAATTTGAGCGTATCTGGACTTAGCCAAAGTTCGAGAAAAAAAAATTCAGTACACTAGGCATAAGTTAGCTCTATTCGCTACTATGTGACAGGGGCTTTAAGCAAGACGCATCAAAACTACTGATTTGATGGCTGTTTCATGTTTGTTTTTACCGCTTGACGAAACAGTCGTTGAAAAGAAACACGCAAAACCAACTTCCCGCGCGCGTGCATAGAACACAAACTTTCGCAGTCTACTCAATAAATTTACACGCAAGGTTGGTCTACACTAGATATGATAGATTGCTTCCCGTTTCATCACTCTGTTTAAAAAAAAAGTCGACTAAGTGTTGGCGTATAATACAATTTTGTAAAGCTATTTTATTATGACTACCCATATATCAGAAATCTGTTCAAATCTGTTTCTACAGCAGATTTTTTCCTTGAAAATATAACTCTATGCCAACACTCGTTTTTAACGAGAAGACGTTGCAATGATTTCCAGACGATATATAGATTTTAATGAGATAAGATGACCCTCAGGCCAATCTTAAGTTAAGACGAGTAAAGCCGTGTTGCTAAGAAAGTTAGAACATCCTGAATGCTTCGCAAGTTTGGTAAAATCGATCCTAGGACAAGTCGCGAGTTAATACGAGTAACATTTCTTAAAACGCGTCTTATCGTTTCGTGATATCAGCCCCTGGTCAAATAGGACAGCAAGCATTGGGACCAAGAAGCTCATTTCTGTCTTGTCCATCACATGATTTCATGACACTTGTCATAACTAACAATGCATCACAGCGCTGTGACGTGTCATATCCCTACGATGCGTCGCAGCTGCGACGTGTCCTGCGATTCATTTCACAAAACATGTCGTAAGACGACGCATCGTAGGGGTATTTAGAGCTCAACTCGGTGACTGTTACATGTTTTCACTCAATGCACAGTAAATAGTCGTTCGATATTCAGCAAAGAGTTGTCAAATCTCTCAAAAAGTTCTTAAAATGTAAAAAAAAATGGCGGGCGTATGATGCAGTTTAAAATGAAAACAAGTTCGCAGTGGACTGTTATATAGCTACTTTGAAATTCCAACTGCATTTTTTCAGGCTAATTCACATTTACTGCGATGCATTTCTATTTAGACTTCACACACAGTCTTGGTATTAAAGGCTAGTTAAAATTTATATGGCATAAAACTGACTTAGAAAAGGACGCTTCTTATTTTGCGATGACCACTAGATACGTTTTAACTTGCGACACGTTTTAAGCCGTTGTCAAGGAACTTACGACGCATTCGACACATTTTGTGAAATGGATCATACCACACATTGCGAGTTGCGACGTGTTACGCATCGTAACATGAGTTGCGACACGTTGCAGCACTTCGTGAAATCGGGTGCTGGACTGGTAATTTTGCTCTTTGAGTCTTTGAATGGAAGTGTCCTTTACCAAGGAGAAATAAAATTGTCTCTTAACCCTAAAAAGCCAGACTTTTTTTGTCATCTGATCTTTAAAATGCAATAACCAATTGGAAAGTGTAATACACTTTTAAAGACATTCATACTAAGTAATTATGCAAAGTTTTTGCTCTAGCAAGTGTTTTGTAATTGTGGTCAGTAATACTTTATTAACGAGTGTAGTTGGTGTTTTTTCCTATACGTTGTCAATGGAAAACAAAAGATATTGCAGTATCCTGAGTTGAATTTTTGACAATTGCATGAACGCAGTGTCTGATTTTTATCTAATTGCTGTCAAAACATTTTGAAAAATATCAGTTTACAAACTCATGAAGGCTTGGCACCAATAAACAAGTGCGAGTGCACAATAAGCCCTGGCCGTGTTGCAAGAAGTCTTGCACAAAAGTCTTGCATGAAATCAATCAAAATCGATCATGAATGTCTTGCAGAGGTCTATTTTCCAACCGTCTGTTGCCAGTTGGAATACCAAACTGGCTTATTGTCCAGCCCTCTGTTGGCAGTCTCCCAATACATGTAAGTCAGTGTTTTTGTTCTGGGGCACTAATCACAATGTCTCTCTTTCTTTTCTAAATGTCGTCTGGTAGACATTGGGTAAGATTGGTCGTGTGCAGCAGATCTACCATGACAATGATCTCAAGGTGGAGGTCTGCGGTACATCCTGGACCTATAATCCTGTGGCTGTCACCAAAGTGGCATCAGACAGTGGAGGATTAAGCAACTCATCAGGTACAGGACTTTGGCATCAGTCAGGGCAACTTGGCTCATATATCATGGCTCTGTTAACCGTGAGCGAGAAAACGCTGTTAAGGCAAAAAAAAAGTCTCCGCTTTCTGGTGTGGAGCTTGCCCCAAAAGTGGTGCGGCAATGCGTTATTTTTTCCCCAATTATTTTTTCTTCAAATATCGGCTCGCAAAAATATCCTTGAGGGTGGAGCTTGAGGTGACCTCAGTAAGGCCATAAGGCTTGAGAATGCTGCACCCACTTACGATCTTGACCGACATGAACATTCTTGGGGAAATTTGGATAGTTAAGAGAAAAATCAGAGAAAACAGTAACATCAGACCAAATAGTGACATCAACATCGTGCATGTGCTGCCAGGCTGGTAATTAGTCTGCTCCTTTACATGCGCTAGATTAGATACACGACCATCGCTCCCTCAGTCTGGCTTCCAGACGCACAATTACAAAATTACATCACTGTCTGCAAATGGTGCCTGTCTAAATTTAGTGCACAATATATGGCAGCCCAGAGAGGCCACATAAAGCTTATACTCGATCGTAACCCCATCTAAAAACACGTCAGAACTGTGCAGCAGCAGGATTCCAGTCAAACCAGTGAGTTTGGTGGTTTTGAGACATCATCTTACATTAAATTTTTTTTTTAGTTTTGGTAACAGACGTGGCTACAGCGATGCTTGCGCAGACCAGAAACCGGAGACTCTTTTTTTAGCCTAACTGTAGCAGAAAATTCTGTGTGGCAGAAAGTTCTGTGCTTACGATTAGCTTATTTTGCAGTTAAGCAGGGAATTTTGGCTTGTCCACATACATATGGGGTGAGTTTTTTAAGGAAATTCTGCATGTAGAGCTTTCCAGATCTAGGATGTAGAAGCCCAATTAATAAGCTTTCTTTTAGTACAAGAATCATTCAAAAGGGGACGAACGAACCTGTGTTCACAGGAACTGAATCCCATCTCTCTTTCATTTGCGATTGGGCCAGACTCAAATGCTGCTGTGGGGGGATCGCCACAGCTCCTCCACGGCGAGTCTGTTACCTTCCCAGCATTGAATAATGCCGGGACCCATTTAACACCTGGGCTGAGAGGAGTAGTTGAGGTAAAGCGCCTTACTCACGATCATGGGGCCTGTGCTTTATCGCTAGACCACACCTGCCCTACAATCGTTAAAATCACTCATGTACTTTTTGAGTCACGGATTTTGTCCACGGATCACATTTAAGATACGTGATATTTCAGTAAAATGAAACCATGTTGTATCATGAAAATGATATCAGAATAATCCCCTAATATAAGTCTCCGGGGTAGCCAAGTAGAAGGCAGGGCAAGACTGTAAACTCTTGACAAGTTGACATTATAAATCATGTAGTGTTAACATTGGAAGCAGAAGGTGTTTAAGTAAAAGTTATGATAAGTGCCAGCTATCATGGTTATGAGAGTGTTCTGATGTGTTTTTTGGATATGTAAATAGTTTTTGTTTTGCTGAAATGTCACTTACCTTTATTGTGATCTGTGGACAAAATCAGAAAACTGTGTTTGTGTTTAAAAGTTTATAACTTGAAAAGTACATGAGCGATATGAATGATTCTTGTACTAAAATAAAACTCCCTAGGCCTTTTTTCTAGAATGTAGCCTCAGTCCTGCAAAATCCTCCAATTGGCATCATGAAAAAATAACATGTGGCCTCAATCCTGCAAATTCCTCCATTATTTCTTGAATATGGTCCATGGAGGGGTGACCACTGCTTGAATCCTGCAAAATCCTGCGGCAGTGACTGTCAATATGTTGAGGCTTGGCCAGTGACATCCTGGAGCAGTACGGAGGATTTCAAGCATAATCCAGGCCTATATTTATGCATGACTGAGCAAAAACAACACAAGGTCTGGCCCAAGACCTTGACAAAGTGCATCCTACGAAATCAGTAACGCACTTATGCCATGTAGCCTCAATCCTCCAAATTCGTCCACTTTGACAAAGAGGATTTTGAAGGATTCAGGGCGGTTAGGGTTGATAGGGCTTTTACATCCTAGATCTTGAACGCCCTACATTTTGAACTTCTTTTAAAAATAGGGGGTGCCATTTGGGTTTTCTTCATTTTTTTTTTAACTCGCCCCGTATTTTTGCTAGCACTGTTATTGCAGAATGGCGGACCCTAAACGCCAAATCTGTGGTTAACAGAGCCAGGAAAGTGGGCCCATGTTTTTATGAAACTACCAACTGAGCCATCAAGCCTTTAATTGATATTCATAAATACCTCAGACAGTTTAGCCATTCCTATTGGCCGAGAGCCCGTCACGTGGCCGGTCTTAAACGGATGATAAAGACATGGCTAGCTGGTCTTAAACACTTTTCCAGTGTCACAATAAAATGTAGACCCCTAAAAATCCAGTGCCTCTTACCGTTTCATTGGTTGAACGTTCACAATCCTCACGTAGGCATGCGCAACACTACCAGCGAGTCCAAATTTTATAGTTCTAAATTCAAAAGGCAACGCCCCAGGTGCGTTCTGCGCGACATCGCTCAGAACGTGCCGCGCGCGCGCGTCAATATCCATAAAAGGGTTGTTTACATCTTACTCACCAGCTGAACACTCCATTATTTTCCTAGAGGGATGTTTCAAAAAGCATGAAATGAACTTGTTGAACAAATCGGTATTTTTTGAACGAATTATTTGATATTTTTTACCAAAAAGGTATTTATGAATGGGAATAAATATGTGCTCAGTCGGTATTTATCACTCTGTTTAAGACCACTTAGAGTCTGGGTGCTGATAATTACCCTCGCCTCCGGGTCGGGTAATTATCAGCACCCAGACTCTAAGTGGTCTTAAACAGAGTGATAAAAACCTCCAGAGCACACATTTATTCCCTTAATATACAAGTTCGAAAAATATGTCACCAGAAAAGGAAGTGTCACTGAATGGGATAGCACCATCAGATTCCTAAACTACTACTGGATAGCTGAGTTGGTAGAGCACTAGAAGGGCAATCCGGAGGTCGAAAGTTGATTTGAAATGTGCTTACCATCGTCAGTTGACTTGTCAACATTTGATACCTCTAATTGTAAATCAGACATGGTCTCATCTTTTCTCAGAGAGGTTATCAGCACTACTCAAGAAGCTGTTTGAGACGCACATCACTGGAGATGTCAACGAGGAACTGGTTAAAGCAGCGGCCAACGGCGATGCCAACAAGAGCGAAGAGATCCTAGTGCGGCCAGACGCTAACGTGAGAATATCGTCTGGTTTTCATTATCCATGGTTGTTTAACTCTTTCAACTCAGCCCTGTGTAGAAATCAAATGTCGGCTATTGTTAATCTCATGAGGAGGTTTGCAGTTTGTGATTGCTGCCCTCTATCTTTTGTACCTACATATTTTGTGCCAACGTCAAGCCTAGTACATGTAGTTTGGTTATCCAAGGGGCATATTGCTTTGTAGCTGCGGAATAGCAGATCAACAATTCATCATGTCTCTCTGTTAGTTACAGGGTGAGTCAAAAAAAGCAGAACCCAAACCCCCAAAAATATATTTCATATTTAAAAAGATATGTAGCACCAAACATAATAATGAATGGAAAGCCAATTTCATAAGCTAATTTTAGATGAAAAATAACTGAAATTGCTCAATCCTTTCAAAGGATATCACCATTTAAACGCAATGACCCTAAAACCTGTTTCGTCCAAACAAAATTTTTTATTGTGTATTCTGACTGTTCACGTATGTTTCAGCCGCTCATTTAGTTTGCGCGCATGCGCACTCAAAATATGAAATACTGATAATCAGCAAACATGGATGCCTGCAGTCGCAGTTTGACCCACTGAAGTATCGGTCTACATCACGCTCGAAATACTTTGATAATTTTTTCTTTCCAAGTGGACAGGAATTTAAGGCAATCAAAGTCACTTTTGCAAACCTTAGCGCAAAAAAACAGAAAGTATTTGATGCATTTTTTTTTTTTTTTTTTTCCGTGTCGTGTAGTACGAAAGTATTGGGTCACAAATTCAAAACAGGCGACAGTTTAGGGGATAATTTTTCAGTTTTGCCGAGTAATTGTAACTTGTCTTCACTGAAAAATGGTAAAGGATGCCACGGAAAGTGTGATGTATAAATATCATTTAAGTCGGAAACCGTTTCAATGAGAAAAGTAAGGTCTCACGTGATACGTATTTTTCGTTGAATGTAACGTTAGTGTGCACGTACCTGTACACAGACCCTGGAATCAGGCCCGTAAACATGGCTAGCCACCCGCGCCACGCGCCGCTCCGTTTGTAATCTTTTGACGCGTTGGAAATGTATACATTTAAACTGAAACGATTTACAACTGACTGGTTCCCGGCCCTGAAATGCAGTTCAGTACGATCAGGGCACTGGGACCAGTGTATTTGTGCACGAAGCTTTCAAAATGGGTTTACTCGAAAAATGACGATTTTTATAAGCTACAGGTTTCCTTCTTACATCAAATCACCCGTAAAATGAAAATAATCTATCATCCTTTCCGATGGTACTACGGCTGATCTAAGGTAAACCCGGCAAATTGTCCAAATGTGTAAACCAAACTCAAAAGCGAACGATGTTTTTCCTTTTCATTTTGTACGTTTTTTGTCCATATTTATTGCTTTTTTTTATATATTTGAAAAGGTTTCAAGCGCCGTTACCACACTGTAGAGACAATTTATATCTTTGTTCACTTGGTCTACTGATGATTTTTGGTTTGAATCATCTTTTAAGTACGTTTGAGAAGGATACATTTTAAGTCATGAAAACCAGACAATCGTTCAGTGCGTCGTCTGCTACCGCTGTTTGCAAGCCGACGACGCGGAGGAAACCATTGCGCATGCGTGAGAAGACGAACTAAATGCACGCACGGTCTATGGGGCTGAAACATACGTGTGTTTGGAACAACAAAGAAAATGACACAGAATACTTGTTTCAACAACTGTCAACAACTGTAGTACACAATATCTTTATTTACATCCCTGGTAAGGCAAACAATATGATTTATAAAATCTACTTTTTTTAAAGACGGGCCTTCAAAAGGACTATGTTGAATATTTTTTTAACTTTTAAACTGAGGTTTTATCGCTGGTGATGTTTGAAGACAATATTGTGACGACGATTCTTGAAATTGCATTTTTGGACGAAAGAGGTTTTAGGGTCATTGTGTTTAAATGGTGATATTCTTTGAACGGATTGAGCAATTTCAGTAATTTTTCATCTAAAAGTAGCTTATGAAATTGGCTTTCCAGTCATTATTATTTTTGGTGCTACATATTTTTTTAAATATGAAATATAATTTTTGGAGTTTTGGGTTCCGCTTTTTTTTACTCACCCTGTAGTTGGTAACAAACGTTGACATTGTCTATTGCTCCTACACATTTTGACCGATTTCAACCAAACTTTGTCAAAAGTATCAGTAGCCCAGCCCCAACATGTCACATGACCAAACTGGGGTCAAAGGTCATCATGGGGTCAAGGTCAAAATAACGTCAAATTTCAAATAAGCTCAAATGACAAAAGTAGCGCTGTCAACATGTTGGCCTTGGTCAAACATTAAAAAATGTCCATGGTGACCTTTTCATCTGATCTACAGATATGGGGTCAAAGGTCAAAATAGGTCAAATTTCAAAGAAAATCAAATGACAAAAGTAGCGCTGTCAACATGTTGGCCTTGGTCAAACATTACAAAATGTCCATGGTGAACTCTTTGTCTGACGACATTGATAGGGTCAGCGGTCAAAATAGGTCACATGGCACAATCACGTGACCCATGCATGGACACAAATTTGTTGGCCTGCAGCTTCCGTAGTCAACGCATTCATTTTAATAATTCCCTCGTGCTTACCCGTACCTTCGTCTTGGGTATAGATACACTATGCGCAATCTGTAGCAATAAACGAACGATCTCGGGTTACTCGAGGTCAAGCCGCAGCAACCGGACCGGGTCAAGAGGTCATGTGGCGATGAAATCCCCTTTGCAAATTGGATTTGAGCCATTGAAAGCGCGCCACGGTGGCCACTGTACATGTACACGCTCTTCCAAAATGAACATGAAATGCCGGGTAGGCCTATGTTTAAAACCAAAACTTAACTTTCCTCCCGTTGTCTAGTACTACACTTTTGAACCCCCCCCCCCCCCTGCCTCCGAAGCGTTAGACTTAGCCGCCATGTTTTTGCATTGTATTGTGGGATACTTACCCAAGTAACTGGCTCGGCGAGTCGGTTACTTGGGCCAGGCTCGGGTAAGTGTGAGAAGTCACGTGAGAGGTAAATCGAACACTGTCTCGCTTGCACGAGTAAGCGCGGGGGAGTTACCTTAATACACTGAATGTCATTTTTAGGATACTAAAATTTGTGTTAAGTATCCAAACATTTTGCACTCTGAACAGCTTCTTATTTCTTGGGAAATGATTGGATTTTTTTCCTTTTTTTCCCTTTTTGTTTTTTTTGAGGGGGAATTGTTGTTGAGCTCTCAAATTTCTGATAGAACAGTAGAATATAGGGCGAGTCAAAAAAAAAGGAAACACAAATGGCACCCCCTATTATTAAAAGAAGTTCTGGACGTGTTTTTCACGTACGAAACTCAACTATCATTTCAAAATTTTGCACTTCTAGCACTTAAAAAATGCAATTTTTTTTGTTATTTGCGCTGTAAAGCAGCAGCAATGCGACATGGCTGGATTTATTCTGGCACAAAACTGGATCTCACAAAGTGCCTGTAAAACAAGTTTATTATGCACAAAGATGATTAATAGGTATACTTCCGCAGCAGCATTCTAATTTTCTGCTGAACCCGAACTGAACCAATGTTCGATAAAATTTGCCGAACTGAACCCGAATGGAACCTGAGGTTTCACTTTCAGCAAAACAAGTCTGGCTAAACTAAAAAATAAGCAGGACAGTACATCATACGTATTTGTTTGAAAATTATGTTCCAGTACAGTACTCATCAGTCATTGTTTAAAGATACAGTCCATCATTTGTAATTTGTGCATTTTGTTCGATTGAAGCAACAAAAGTGCTCAAAATCTAAAGAAGGGTGCTGAACAGCTAACCTGATGAAGTTTCAGCTCAGCTTCAGCTGTATATTCCAAGAAAAACAGCATTCTAGGATCTCAATTTCAAATCAAAAGTTGCTGAATCATGTTTTGAATTGGGCCTGAATTCAGCGTCCGCAACACATTCTCACTGAGCTGATTGCAGATGCGATGTCGCGCACCGATCCGACGAATTATAGCAACCACGTGCGCGTGTGCGTTGTGCTAACGCTTGCGCGGGATTCGCCGAACTTAAAAAACAAACTACTAACAGAAATTTCCAACAGTGCATCTTAAGACGTACCGTTGGAAAGGCCTTCTTTTGTTGATTTCTTCAAAATGACAGCTTGCCAGAAAGAATAATTTCACAGGGAGTTTAGTCCCCTTACTACTTTCAGCATTAATGTTTTTCAACAATAATTACTTCAGTTACTTTTTGGATAGCTGCAAATGATGGACTGTAGCTTTAAAGTTATAGTCCATCATTTGTTATTTGTGCATTTATTTTGTTTGAAGCAACAAAAGTGCTCAAAATCTAAAGAAGGGTACTGAACAACTAACCTGATAAAGTTTCAGCTCAGCTTCAGCTGTATATTCCAAGAAAAACAGCATTCTAGGATCTCAATTTCAAATCAAAAGTTGCTGAATCATGTTTTGAATTGGGCCTGAATTCAGCGTCCGAGACACATTCTCACTGAGCCGATTGCAGCTACATGATGTCGCGCACTGATCCGACAAATTATAGCAACCGCGTGTGCGTCGTGCCAACGCTTACGCGGGATTCGCCGAACTTAAAAAACAAACTACCAACGGAAATTTCCAACAGTGCATCTTAAGACGCACCGTTGGAAAGGCCTTCTTTCGTTGATTTCTTCAAAATGACAGCTTGCCAGAAAGAATAATTTCATAGGGAGTTTAGTCCCCTTACTACTTTCAGCCAATATGTTTTTCAACAATAATTACTTCAGTTACTTTTTAGATAGCTGCAAATGATGGGCTGTAGCTTTAATACTCAGCACATGACTATTTGACCTTGTGACCCCTTGTCTCTTCCCAGCATTCCATAGGGTTTGACTGACCTGGCCATTGGCCTATTGAAATCTAAGGCCGCATCAGAAATATTTAGCTACGGATGAAAATAACACACGGGCCTATGGGAAGGGGCTTCCATAGGTGTGTGTTATTGCCAGCTTTGGCCAAGTAATTCGGCCACACGGCCATATTTATTTCTTATCCGTTATCAAGTCTCATCACGGACCCCCAAGGTGCTATACATCACTTAGGGAAAGGGGAGGTGTCTGTGATTTCCGGTCTGGTTCCGGTTGGCTTGTTAATGGGGAACCCAATTAGACCAAACTGGTCACCGGATGCATTCCGTTGGCTTGACAGCGTGGTATCTGTGAAGCGATCCACATTATGATTCCAAGTATCTCAAGTGGGTGATAATTGACGTATCTGTGCTGTGATTATTTCTAATGGCTGTGGTCTTGTTAGACTTGTATGCAATATTTGATTTGACCTAATTTATTGAGTGTTTATTTAGACAGAGTAAACGTTTGGGTTCGGTTCGGTGTCAAAACTGGATCGTGGTTGACTTTGATCCATTGAACTATTCAACTTACCGCTGCAATTAAATATCTTTTTATGGCTAAAACAAAAACTGATACATATGATCTAAAGTGTGGCATGCCCTGCCAAAAACAAGAGGCTTTGGGGGTTTTGAATCAGCGAAATAACAGTCATTGTTGTCCCAATCAGCAACGATAAGGGGCAACATTTCAACTAAGAAATTTCAACAACTGCCTTGAGTCTACATTTTGATTTAGGCATGTCACATGAAGTCCGTTATCACCCAGACTTATTTTGTTACTCAGCCCATGAAGTTCGCCGAGGTCATTTTTAAGTGTTAAAGGGAATGTACATCATTGGCTTTTGCTGTAATTTTTAGAAATGAACTATTTGAGGGGTATAGATCAAATATTGTTACACTAACTTGTTTGAAGTTTTGTGTTCGAAAATGCTGGAAAAACCAAGAAAAACAAAAATGTTTAAGCAGTCTGGTTCCCTGACTCCACTCAAGATGAAATAGATCAATATTTATAGATGCCGGAAAATTGTAAGGTAAGGGAACCAGTCTAGCCTACCTGCACCCATTCATAAACATGCAACCAATAGCAAACAAAGTTTGGACTGAAAAAATGGTAAATTTGGATCAGTAGTTGAAAAATAGTCAGGTTGACCACAGTTGGCAATTTATACAAAAATACTATTTTCTTGAAAATTACTTCACACCAGGTGCCATAATTTTACAGGATGCTTTCCACTGTCATTTATCAACATCCTAGTAAAGTATTTCGTAAAATCTTGGTAGTTTTATTTTTCGATGTTTGCAAATGTTGTATATTCCCTTTAAGAAAACATGAATAGTGGGCAAGTGCAAGAAATCGCGCACGCTATGGCCCACACGTAACAAAAGTTTAACTCTCTAAGATATCCTTAGATTTCAGAGTGTTTAATTCTACTGTTGGGAATCTGTAAGGAGAATACCCACCAGCATTTGTATCCCCCTGGCTTCTGAGCCAGAAAGGGGGGTATTGCGATAGCGTATTCCTTCTGTCCGTCCGTCCGTGTGTTCCATTTGGGTTAGGTTAACTGTTCAGTGCTGTCATATGAAAAGTCAGACTTCAATCTCAACCAAACTTGGTGACAGTAATCTTTTGTTAGGGGACTTAAGATGCCTTGAGTGCGTTCCATTGTTTCTCCCAGCTTACTCGCGCCTGGCTCCTCGCGTAATGACAGACATGCGCAGTGGAGCTAAATAACCGGCTCGGCGAGTCGGTTATTTGGGCCAGGCTGGAGTAAGCGCGAGAAGTCACGTGAGAGGTAAATCGAACGCTGTCGCGCTTGCACGAGTAAGCGCGGGGGAAGTAATCGAACGCACTGCTTGAGACATTTGAGGTCAAAGGTCATCTAGGGGTCAAATGAGGTCATTGTCGATTTCGGGTAGGTTAACTATGAAGTGCTGTCACATGAATAGTCAGACTTCAGTATTAACCAAACTTGGTGACAATAATCTTTGGGTAGAGGGACCTGAGATGGCCAGTGGCATTTCAGGTCAAAGGTCATCTAGGGGTCAAATTCGCCATGCCAGGGGGATAAGCAAGTTTAGTTGCTGTATTTTTTTTATTAGTCTTAGCGATGATTGTGTAATTTAACAAAATATGGTGTTACGAATGGGACAAAAAAGGGGACCTTTTCTTGGACTTAACTGGTGCCAACTTTCTGAACTACACTTATTTTATTTTTTTTTTGGGGGGGGAGGAATCATAAAGCAAGTTCTTAGCTTTCTAAAACATTTTCCATTTGGCTGAATATAAGTGTTGTTCTTTTGTACACAATTTCATTCCTTTTTTAGCCAAAAAAATAGCAAATTATTTACAGTTGTCAGTTTTTAATGCAAGGGACTTTTGTGTGTTTCTGAACCAAGAGCAGCATATTTCAGAAGAAAGTCAACAGATTTGCAGAGTGTTTGTTTGCTGTCAGCAGTCCCAGCCAAGAATATCCCCCTAATTAAAACCCCTCGCCCATCCAAGGAACAACCCTAATGCTGTCATTGCACTGTGTCTGGTTCCATCGACAGGTCAATGTACAGTTTGCTGGCCACACTGCCCTTCAAGCAGCCAGCCAGAACGGCCACGTTGACGTCATCAAAGTCCTCATCAGACACAATGTGGACGTGGAAATGGAGGTTAGTAAAAAATAAAAAAACAAGCAGGGCCCACTTTCAAATCACTTCTTAACAGTAATCAGAAAAGTTGTACTTACTACAGTATGTCCCCAAAAAAGTTTCCGTCTGACTATTTTTGAAATATCTTCAAAACCATTTTCAAAATGCTTGGTTGTGCAGATACTCCTAAGCCTTGGCCTAAACCCCTATGAGTTTCACTTAATTTCAGTCACACATCACTACACAATTGTTATTTGATCACAACATTTTTGGACACTGTGACCAAGTTCCTTACCTTAATCAATTTCGGTACTGCGTTGAGTAAGCTGTGAAAAACAGTAACATTGTGAGAAAAAAAAATGTTGGGAAAAAACTGAATTTTTACAAATACTGCCCCCAATTTACCAAATCCACATTTTGTTTGCAATCGGTTACACATCTGTGAAGGGTGCAAGCCAGTTAGTCTGGTTCCCTGACATGATGATTCCCCGACGTCTATATGTTGCTCTGCTTCATCTGAATTAGCGTCAGGGAACCAGACTTCAAGAACAGCATTGTTTTGCTGTTTTTTTAAGGATCTTGTGAAGAAAACTGTTTAAACAGGCCAGAAACTAGAGAACGTAATCAATCCCATTAATGTGCACTATGAAATGTCAATGGATAAAATAGAGCAATGAATCAGGATTCCAACCTCAGAAAAGTATATAAACAACCTTTAATTTAGCAATGAAAGCAAATGTAATTGAGACCTGTGAGTCTTATTTGACTTTTTAGTGGTTTTTCTTTAGGCTGGACATTGCATTGAAATTCTGCCTACACATTTTAAATTTTTTTTGGGGGAATTGTAATCTCCACAGGACAAAGATGGCGACCGTGCCATTCACCACGCCGCATTCGGTGACGAGCCAGCCGTGATTGAGCTGCTGCACCGTGACAACGCAGACCTGAATGCCCGCAACAAACGACGCCAGACCGCCATACACATCGGGGTCAACAAAGGTCACTACGGTGTGGTCAAGACGCTACTGGAACTTGGCTGTCATCCAAGTTTGCAGGTACTGTACGCGTGTGCACGACAAATCATTTGACAAGTCAATCATTTTTCGATTTTTTGAAAAAGGCAAGATATAGCAGCCAACTTTTGATATACAGCCAAATGCCACAAATACTGATTCGCAAGAGTCCTTTCAACAGTATTTGTATGATATTTCTTACGGTATACTCGTATTTTTCAACACTCTGGGGTATGCCCACGGAGCGTAAATTGCACTGGAAACAGGCCATGCACAGCGGCCAAGTTCAAGTACAACACACGGTCCGCCTCCACAGACTTTCTCGGACTTTGTGTGTGTGTACAAAACAAATGGGGGATTAGCGTGTTTAGACGTCATCCTGAGGAGAGGCAATCTTGACGTTTTAATCCGTCAGCCATGCCTGTGTATAAAAACAGCCAGATAGTGTTAACATGTCATCCGACGCGAAATACGAAACTTGCAATGAGATATTTCAGGCCCATTAAATGGCTACACTTCTTGGAGGGTTTAATCCTGTCTGAAGCATGGTCCACTCTGTGGAGTAAGGTAGTCAGATTCTCAGGCTTTCAAGTATTCCTACTTTTCCTACTTTTTCCTATTTTTTTTTTACATTGCTCCTACTTTTCCTACTTTTTTCCTTGAAATTCCTACTTTTCCTACTTTTTTCCTTAAAATTCCTTCTTTTCCTACTTTTTCCCCCTGAAATTCCTACTTTTCTTACTTTTCCCTACTTTTTTGTCCCACAACTCTGAAAAATGAAATCTCATTGAATATTTTCCAAAACAAATTTGGGGTTTCCAAATCGCGGTGTGGTTTTAGCTCAGCGCAAGCAGGCAGAATCAGCCACAGTTTACTGCTCTCCACAGTGCTGGTTGGTGTGTGCAGTGACAGTGTCACAGTAACTTTAACACTTCATATCCCTTCACCTGAAACTGACCTGCAGGGTTTTAAAGGGTTTTACATATTGCTCTGAATATTGACTTCCCACTTAGAGGGTTAGTGCCCAATCATGTACTAAAACCTAATAACCCTAACGCTTTTACTAAGTACTTGACCAAGTCTGCCAAAATCCATCAATCACACTGCTTCCAATGCATGCTTTGCTTTAGGCCTCCAGGCCCTAGTCCATCATACTCCATCAATATTTAGTCATACCAGGCCTGCAGGACCAAGTCCCCCAAAATCCACCAAAATGGGGAGATTTTGATGGAGTTTTGGAGGTTGGGTTAAACCACATTGTACAACATCCTTTTTTGCACAGTTTGCAGTGTGCTTCAAGTTGAATGTCCCTTTATGTCAGTCCGTAGAGTTTTCCAAACTAGGCAGAACTTTTACCAATCCAACAGCATATGACAGCGGCCAAGCTGCCAAACTCATAACTTAAATAACTGGTCATGTGAGGCCTCAACAACGCCAGTTGATTATGACACCGTGATGGTGTCGCAAGCTCCTGATACAAGCTCTGTAACTTAAGTCCTAAAAAGGTATCTTCTATTTCCTTGATATGATTAAGGGACTGGAAACGAACTTTCATTCTCGGTTAAATAACTTAGGTTAACTTTTCACTGAGTTAACTTTTCATTTTCATTTTGAAACAAAAAAAATGCGATAATGCATTTCTCTTGGTCTTGGTTGGGCTGTTCTGTAATGGTTTTTCTCTCTGTGTAACGCTTGTCCTTGGCTCAGCATGCCTAAGCGAGAGTGTGAGTGCTTCAGTCTTCTGTCCCAAGCTCATCACGCTCACAGATAGTTGTGGTTAATTATGGCAAATTCCAGCTGAGAATTCCCAAGATGGCTGTTGCTGGACTTATCCCCCAGTACCCCCCTTCAAACTTGAGGCTGTGCATGAGGGTGAACCTTTGCTGGTATGAGGGAGCCTTACACCCAGGCTAATAAGGCCCGATGCGATGGTCTAACGTTACGGGCGGTCCCCCGTTATGGCGCACTGTCAACACCATCATCAATCCATACATTGAGATCGCTATCAGTGGCCTATCGCTCTGCGTCATCATCAGCAACCCCAACACCTTGGCATTTCACTCTGAACTCATCTGGGGACACTAAGACAGGTGCTCGCCCAGTGTGTCGCTGGGCTGTATTAATTAGCCTGTGGGAGACTGGGCTCCGGGCGAAGGTTGAAACCAAGGCCTTGAGTGGGACTGTCATCTTTAATCTCAGCTCGTCGGCACTTGTGAAATACCTGCCGTCGCAAACACACTGACATGCAGTGGACTACATGTTAATTAACATCCAGTAACATGTACTTATACGTATCATTCATCAAGTAAGATCTATGCTCTGCAAGTTTAGCTGTTGCAATCAGCTGATGGAATGTACATGTGAACCATGTACATTTAACCAGGTCTGAGAAATATAGGGTCATTGAACTTTTTGAAATTTATTTATTGACCCCAGGAATCCACTTAAGTGGATCTATCACTAATTCACTTGCCGAACATATCGTCAATGTTTTTGTGTAATTTTAGTTATCAATCTGTTAGTATGGATAGGTGCTGTGTAGGTTTTGGTATATACAGGGTGAGTAAAAAAAACTGAAACCCAAATGTCGGGACTATTGTTTTAGTGAAGTTCTGCATGTAGCACTTTTAAAATCTAGGATATGAAAGCCCAATTCATAAGCTTTCTTTTAGTACAAGAATCATTCAAATCACTCATGTACTTTTCAAGTTACGGAGTTTTAAACATTACCACCGTTTTTAAGTTCAGTCTACGGATCACAAAAAAGGTGTGCGTTCTTTCAGCAAAACAAAAACAATACACACATCCCTATGTGATGTGGGTACTGAGAACAAAGAGCAACAATAGTGTCAATAGTACCCCGTAAGTTGGTCTTTAGGAATTTCAATAGGGATTTCAGTAGAAACAAAGGAGAACAAGTATAGGTGGACAATTATGGTACCCCATTAACCCAATATGTACGACTATGTGTCTCGTCTACGGGGCTCTAAAAAGCGTAAAAAGGGCACCCTCTTTTGTTGGCGCACGGAGACCATAGACAAACTTGGTGGACTCAGTAGGCTGATTTATTCAAAGCCGGTTCATATTTATATACACACAAATTTCAATGCGAAGCAAATTTGTTACCTTAAAAGCCTAACTCCCTAGCAGGATTTACTAGGAACCATACCCATCCTGGCAAATTTCAAAACCATATGGGAAACTGCACACACATATTTCTGACTTTGATTCTGGAGGTGTGCCAACCCTGTGTAAAAGACTGTCAGTTTAGGGGTACTGCACCCATCCTGGCAGATTCCAACAAAACATGCCGTTGGGTTTGATGGTTGAGTTCTGTCAGGGTTAACAGCAAATGCCACAATGAAACCGCAGTTGTTGACGTCATGAAATTTGCTTTGCTTATTTTCTAATGATGTGTGTGAATTCGTCTTAAGTCCAACATGGGACATGACCTCATGTTGGACTTTTTTCTATGCATGTGGGATATCGATCACTGCTGTGATTAGTCAGACGTCATAGAGGTGGGGCTTAATTGACTGGTTCATTAGAAGCTGTTAGGCCAACAAAAAAAGTCTCCGGTTTCTGGTATGGAGCTTGCCCCAAAGTGGTGCGGCGACGGTTTTTTCCCCCTTCTTTTTTTTCTTCAAATGTCGTCTGATGTTGCGGACGATGCTTTGATCCCCTTAAAAACTCTCAAAAATATCCTTCAGGGTGGAGCTTCAGGTGACCTCAGTTAGGCAATATGGCTTGAGAATTCTGCACCCACTTGCGATCTCGACCGACATGAACGTTCTTCGGGAAATTTGGAGAGTCAAGACAAAAAAACTGAGAAAACGGTAACGTCAGACCATACAGCGATATTGACATCGTGCATGTGCTGCCAGGCTGGTCATTAGTCTGCTCCCTTACATATTGCGCTAATTAAAAAGTGTTTACAGGTTCCAGATACACGACCATCGCTCCCTCAGTCTGGCTTCCAGACGCACAATTACAAAATTACAACACCGTCTGCAAATGGTGCCCGACTAAATTTAGTGCAAAAGATATGCGATCCCAGAGAGGCCACATAAAGCTTATACTCGATCGTAACCCATCTAAAAACCCTTTAAAAGTGTGCAGCAGCAGGATAACAGTCAAACCAGTGAGTTTGGCGGTTTTGAGACATCATCTTACATTGAATATATATATTTTTATTTTTTTTATTTTTGCTGACGCCCATGGCGATGCACGCGCAGACCAAAACCGGAGACTTTTTTTTTGGCCTTAGTGAGGTGGCTGTATCCTCAGTAGTACATGTGCAACAGTGCGCCTCTGAAGAGTAGGGTTGCTAAAAGCAGGCCATGCATTCTTAACTTTAAGAATGCACGCAACAAGAGCACAAACGTGCTATCGCCTCCGGAACGGCTTCTAATTCTGTTCTCAGGATGACTCTATTGTTCGCAGTCTCCCAAATGTCAGCATCTATGTTTGGGATATTGGTCGGAAGCCATAAATCCCAAGCGTTGTGCGTACAGAGTGGCTAGAGACTATCTCTACTGTCTTATGGCTAGCAGCATTGCTAAGGCCACCAAAAATAATAATTCTGCTACCGGTTACCCTACCTACCCAAAAATAACATTTTTCTTGAATATGAGAGCACACCAGGTGCCATGATTTTACAGGATGCTTTAGACTGCCATTCACTAACAGTCCAGTAAGGTATTTCATAATAATTTGGTAGTTTTGTTTTTTGATGTTTGCAAATGTATATTCCCTTTAAAGTTCACAATTTTTTTTTTAATTTGTGAAGACTGAAGTGAACCCTGTCTCCAAAATATGACCATACTGCATGGTTAGTACATTGTGTGTGCCTGTGCATCTCCGTATGTGTGAAGATGGTGACTTTGATTCACCCAAGACGGTTAAGCTTCTAATTGGCTATTAAAGAAAACCATCTTAGCGCGATTGAAATAGTTCCCCAGTAGGAGACCGTCTGGAATGATTTGACAAGTTGCAGCTTACTTGTAGTGTCAAAGTTGTGTGAGATTCTTCTATCAGTAGCCATTTGTCATTAACCTTATATGTTTTTTTTAAACAAATGTCTGAAAATTATTTAAAGGGAAAATACAACATTTGCAAACATCACAAAATAAAACTAGCAAATTATTTTGAAATACCTTGCTGGACTGTTAGTGAATGACAGTGTAAAGCATCCTGTAAAATCATGGCACTTGGTATACTGTCATTTTCAAGAAAAGTGGTATTTTCGTATCAATTTCCAACGCTGGTCGGCCGACCTTTACTTCCGACCTTCATTTTCCTGTAGTCTGGTTCCATGACTCCATGACTCGGCTGACCAGCGTTGGGAAAAAAACTGGCTTTTTAAAAAAAATACTGGCCCCAATTGACCATATTTAGTTAGTCCACATTTGTTTGCAATCGATTTCACACCTATGAACAGGTACAAGCCAGCTTGACTGGTTCCCTGACCTTATAATTCCCCAACATCTATGAATTGCTCCGTTTCATCTTAAATGGAGTCATGGAACCAGACTACAGGAAAATGATTGTTTTTCTTGGTTTTATAGCATCTATGAACCCAAAATGTCAAAAAAGTTAATGTAACAATATTTGCTATATATTACCAACCCCCAACTCCATCCATTTCTGAAAATTACAGCAAAAACAAATGATGTATATTCCCTTTAACTAGAGGTTCGCGTTTGTTGAGTTACAAACGCAGAGTGGTCAGGCAGACAACTATTTCATTCAACACTGCCCAGTTAAGTTATGGATATGTTTATGTTCGAACAAAGGACACAAAATAAAATCCTTTCCTGTACAATCAATTATTCTGTTTAAAAACATGCAACCTTAACGGTGTGATAAATTTCAGTAAACATTTTATGTAAACACGTACAAGTAATTTCTGGTTTGATGACGTCATCAGTCAAAAACGGGAAGCGAATACTGATTTAGTTCAGAGAGGCTAAATGTTCATTGTGAAGTTAAAATAAAGTATGAAAATAGAAGGGTATGTATAAATAACACCTAACTTCCGGTTTAATGACATCACAGCTTTAGAGATCCAAATGTGAACATTGTAATGGATATAATTATTAGGGCTACGAAAATAAGACGGGCATCAAACGGTAAAGTTGAATTTAAAATATGATCGTATTCAAATTCTCCTTAAAGTAACTTCCGGTCTGACAACGTCATGATTTTGAAACCTTGCCAAGTTATCTGTGGTTAATCAAAGATTATCAAGGAGTGATTTGGTAAAATTTGAATGGATGGTTTTAAAATTGAAGAAAGCAAACTTTTATGTGCCGCTAGGGGGCGCCCTTTGTGTCCGGTATTCCTCACTAAACACTTGCATAATTTATATGTCTGACGTAAAATGCTTCCACTTTCGAGTAATATTAAGTTTTTATTGCACTTCCGGTAACACCGGAAGTAAAGGTCAAGCTGTTTTGTGTCCAGGAACGAGAAATGTTTCTGAAGGCATAGTCTACAACCTCACGATTAAAACGAATACGATACTCTAATGAGTTCAAAAGATATAGCTCAAACTATTTTGTCAAAATTTGCCCTTCAATCACTTGTAGTTTGATACTCGATGACGTCATGATGACATCATAATTTTTTAACATCTCCGTACTGGATTCCAAGTTCGTGTTAGTTTTCATTATCATCCTGTAAACCGTTCCGCAGAAATTTTGCTTTGTTTTGATTTCAGGCTTATGTCTTCTATTTAAATTCACCTATCTTTGACCTTCCGGTAGACCCGGAAGTAAAGGTCAAGCAAATTCACGTACAAAAACAAAAATGTTAATCAATAAATGTTCTGATTACAAGAAACAAACTTCATTGATTATTTCATTCAAGAGTTATAGGTGTAAGAAGTTCATCTCTTTTTCAGCTAAAATCGCTTGTAATTTGACATCCGCTTATGTCATCATGGCGTCAGAGTAATATGCACCACCTGGGATGAGGGTCGATATATGTTTAAAGCTGTAACTCGTCGGTTCAGTGCATGACATCGCGTAGTTGCAATCGGCTCAGTGAGAATGTGTCTCGGACGCTGAATTCTGGCCCAATTCAAAACATGACTCAGCAACTTTTGCTTTGAAATTGAGATTCTAGAAGTTTGTTTTCTCGGAATAAACAGCATGCACTGAACTTAAAATTTCATGAGGTTAGTTGTTCGGCACCCTTCTTTAGATTTGGAGCACTTTCGTTGCTTCAAACAGGTCAAATATCGTTAACAATTCTTGCCAAGTTCAAATAAAGTACATGCATGCACAGTGGCAGCATGTACATGTATGTCGTAATTAGGTCATGTTATCTGTAACTCATTTAAGATATAAACAGAAACATTGCCAGTTGGTCTGTGTCCGTCACATGTGACATTTTCACCTGGAGGCGTACAGGCAAACATAATGTGCGCTCTCCAACTTTCCTTTGTCCTAAATGTTCGTTAACGGGTTTTAATTTCCAATTAAAGACAATTGCTGATTAAAACTCCATCACTTGACCTAGTGGGTGGGCGGATGTGCGTGTCACTTTTGCAAATTCTTACAAAGCAAGAATAAACAAAGAGACAGAGAATTTTGTTACCCAGAACTTAATCTTATCAGCATTAATTAATGTAATAGCCTCAGGAGTTGAATGTCTGTATGATTTACATGTCTAGACAGGTAAGGCCTGTCACATGAAAATGAGTGTTTACTGTTTCTTTTAAAGGAAATTTTCTCCTGAATTTTGATACAAAATCTGTGTGAATCTGAACGAATAGTTTATTTAAACCCTCCTGCTATTTAAACAGTCACAGACAGTCAAAATTCACTTCCACTTCCCGTGCTATACTTTTAACAAAGGCTAGTCACCAGCAGTCAGATCATATGTCAAGCAAGCACTGTGACTAGTCAAACTGGGTCAACAGACAAAGCAGGCAAGTTGTGGTCACAGCTGTTTTATCACTCACCCGGAGTCAAAGCATAGCTGTATCAAGTTAAAAAAATGTATAGCACCAAATCTTATTATGACTGGCAAGCCAATTTAATAAACTACTTTTAGATGACAAAATTTCTTCAATTGCTTAATCCGTTCAAATTTTGTCCCGATTTAAACAAAATGACCCCAAAATCTGTTTTCGTCCAAAAATGCGATTTTCATGAATTGTCGTTACAATTGTCTTCAAACATCACCAGCAATAAAACCTCAGTTTAAAAGTTAACAATATTCAAGAAAGTCCTTTTGAAGGCCCGTCTTTTTAAAAGAAGTGGATTTTATAAATCCTATTGTTAGCCAAAGCAGGGTTGTTAATATACTTTAATTATGTACTACAGTTGTTGACAGTTGTTGAAACAAGTATTCTGTGTCATTTTCTTTGTTGTTCCAAACAGTCAGAACACACAATAAATTGCTTTTTTGGACAAAACTGATTTTAGGGCTACTTAGTATAAATAGTGATTAAATTTTAACGTGAAGCGCAATTTAAATAATTTTCTCACTTAAAAGTGGCTTCCAAGTCAGAATAAGTTTTGGTGCTACATAGTTTTTTTTTATATGAAATATATTTCTTAGTTTTTTGGGTTCCGCTTTTTTTTGACTCGCCCTGTAATACATGTGCTAAAGGGTGAATATGCCTTTAGGGTACATACATGAAGCATTCACATACATGTATAATGTGGCAACGTTTTAACAAGTCACTTGAATTTATTTTGCAACTTGTTTAACCCCATTGATTTCCTGTAATTCCAACGCGATGGCAGTAACAAGTTAGATTTCCCCCTTTGCTGGTGTCAGGGACTAAGGTCTTGCTGAGTGTTGTGCTTATTTAATTACGTTAATGCCTACCTTACGCGATCTCCAGCGTTCATTACTTTGCCGGGTTGTATGTCTGGCCAGGTGCGTGGTGAATCTTGGCTCAGGAACAAGACCCAAGCAGTGTTGGAGAAAAGAAACACAGAAATAAACGTGTACGGACTTGTCCGGAGCGTCAGCTGCGGCTGTCTGCGGTGATTGAAGTTTGTTGGAAAGAGTTCAACATGTTTGAGTTTCGCTGCAGTCAATCGTGATGGTCTCGTCTGAGCTTTGACTGTGAGGGTACTTCTCTATGTATGATGATGGCAGAGCTGGTGGAGATGGGTTACAGTCAGTCTGCAACTGATGTCAACAATTGCCTTCTCCTGCCCAGAGGGACACATCAGTCCCAAAATCTCATTTTAAAGCGGCATTACTGCCAGAAATCCCACAAAATGTCATGTTTTCAGTGGTTTTGGATGTTTATTTAAATGCTACTCTAAAGATTTAGTTGAAAGGAAACTAACCTATTGTCTTACCGTTCCTGAGAAAAAAAAAAGAAGGGTTGTTTACATCGGACACGACAGAGTTCACATATATGTATTCCTGTCATTTTCATTAAATGCACGATACAAGTTGTGTGTGTCATAAATTACACACAGCACCAATACACAAATGTAGTTTCTTACACGTCCGCAGAAGGCATCCACTGTGCGCCTGGAATCACAACTAGTATTGAACAGCTGGATTTTTCGGGACAAAATTGTGACCCCTGAAAGTCGTTCTCGTATGAATAACGCAACATTCATATTCTACTTTTAAATGTTCTTTCCATTTAAACTCATTATGTTTAAAACACGTTTTGTAGCCGAATTTGGCATATTCCAGGCTGTAATTTAATTTTAAATGCTGTGGGTTAATGGTTTCCGTAGCTTTGTTCCAGATTAATGCTTGCTGAGGCATGGAATGCATTTGAAAAAAAAGTATAAGCTCTAAAGCTGCCAAAGGGTTAGCAGAAACTGCCAAATGTACATTTTAGTATACAGGTTTAAATATCTCTCGAAATTGACCCCCCTTCTATCTTGGCAACTAGTTAGTGGTCACATGTTCTGGATCTAGCTTGAAGTCATCTAACTTGTTGTTTGATAAGCTGTAGCAGGAGCTTCTATGTGTCACTCAGTGGACCGTCTGTCTGTCTGTCTGTCTGTTTGTCTGTCTGTCCATGAAAATTGACCAAAAACAATTGACCAAAAATAATGGACTAATTGTCCAAATGCCATGCCGTCATCATAAAATACACTCTTGCTGACGGTTTTTGGAACATTGATTTTGTTTCAATCGATGCGCAAGCACGTTTATTTTGCATATGTCTGTCCCCGAAAATTGACCAAAATAAGCCCCCTAAGTTTCCCATAAAATATAACTACCAAATTTCAATTTTCAATAAAAGCAAACAAAATGAATTAAATACATGTACTAAACTAAAATTGTTTGTAACAAAATCGGAAAGATGTATATGAAAAGATATAAGATGTAAATGGAAAATAAAATATGTACAGTAATGTAATAGTCATGTGGTCTTTATCACATATCGGTATCCTGTTCATTAGTGATTTCGTTATACACACACGCACCACTGATTACAAGCGCCCATTGGCTAAACACTCAAGTTGCGTTATCTTCCATTAAGTACGCATGGTTAAGTTGAGATGATGTCACACTAAAGAACAGAATAAATCTAGTTATAAATGTAAAGTATGGTGTTCCATATTTGCCATCGGCATCGCATTTTTCATCTCCAGCAGCGATCATTTTGATTGATTTCATTGCAAGATTTTCGTGCAAGCCTTCTTGCAACACGGCCAGGGCTTATTGTGCACTCGCACTTGTTAACTTATCTTTTAAATAAACATAACGTTTGTTGGTGACTGTCCTCACTATCACAGGAGGTTCCCACCTTGGCATGAAAAGCTCAAGCAATTGGTCTGAAATCAGTCGGAAATGTCAAATTATTCAGTTCTGAACAGTGAGAAATTAGGAATGATTAACAGTTCCAAAAATAATGATTTTTAGTTGGTCAACTTGTTTACATGGATATTGTATAAATAGTTGATTGACTTGAAAGAAAACACACCATAATTTTTATTATTTTTAGTATAATATTTATTTATTTCTGGCAATGAAACCAAGGATTCCTCAAAAGTGCCCTAGGCACTGTAGCCCGCAAGCCTGAAGAAACATGTAGAGAGGAGACAATGAGAAGAAATTACAGTTTTAGAGGTCTGTAGAATATTCTGATGAAAACCTAAGGATTCAGGCAGGGACTGAAAACCCAATCCACATGTTGGCCCAGGCGGGATTCGAACCCGGGTCACAGCGGTGGAAGACGAGGAAAATTCCCGCTGCCAACCTGACTCCCTAGGAATGTATCTAAGTAGGAGCGTGTCGTGTTTGGTATCATTTCAAATTGATGATGTACTCTTTCTAAATATGAATTAACTCCGAAAAGTTAAACTTTTTACTTGACAGCCTATACAGGGTAAGTAAAAAAAAACACACACCAAATGACAGGACTATTGTTTAAGTGAAGTTCTTCAGGTAGCACTTTCAAAATCTAGGATATGAAAGCTCAATTCACAAGCTTTCTTTTAGTACAAGAATCATTCAAATCAATCATGTACTTTTCAAGTTACGGAGTTTTAAACACAACCACTCTTTTAAAGTTCTGTCTCAGATAGCAAAAGGAAAACAATACACACACATCCCTATGTGATTTGTTTTCGTTTTGCTGAAAGAACACTTACCTTTTAGTGATTCGTGGACAGAACTTTAAAACGGTGGTTGTGTTGAAAATTCTGTAACTTGAAAAGTACATAAGTGATTTGAATGATTTTTGTACTAAAAGAAAGCTTATGAATTGGGCATTCATATCTTAGATTTTGAAAGTGCTACATGCAGAACTTCACTAAAACAATAGCCCCGACATTTGGGTTTCGTTTTTTTTTTACTCACCCTGTATGTCGTGGACTCTCATATATTCCTCTATACAACAAACAGAAACTTCCAGACATTTTAGCTAAGATACCCCAGGTATCTCACGTGCAAAATGAATGCATGAAAAAAAAAGAAGCCTGCCGGTCAATCTGTGTTTAATGCATAATGATAGAAGGGAAAGCGCCGCTTGAAATTAATCATGGCCTACGGGTTCAGTTGGAAATAGTCTAAAATTTTTTTTAACACTTTCAAAAGAACAGTCACAGGCGAAGTAAGAGTACAGTGAATATGAAAATATAAGATCTAGGTAATTCATTGGTCCAATTGTATTTGTCTGGTAATACCTCCACATAATACAATAAGCAAAGAATGTCTCGTCATTCGATGTGTAACGAATTCTCAGTTCTCCTCTGCTTCTGAACTTTATGCTCAGTGACTGTGCGCCGAGACTGCATTTCCAAATGGCAAACTCAACTCGTCAAAACAACTAAATGAGGTATAAAAATCATGTATTTCTTGAAAACGAAAAGTAGAGGATGATTTGCACAGGATGCTTGAGCCGAAATATGAGCTGGTTTCATAAAAGTCGTGACATTTTAACCGGGGCAGCCGCAACGCAGTAGAACTCAGCTGAGTCCCTGTGCGGTATGCGGCAAATCAGCCCCCAGAACACAGCCGGGCCTGTCATTCAGGGAAACATACTTTATGAGAGACATTAAACATCGTTTCTGTTCTATTCTTAGTGTGACCTACATGTATTTGTTGTTGTTGCCCATCAAGTGGTGTGTTGGCTGAGTTTTTCAACTCTTGGTGGCATAATAGGTTACGGATGGGCCAACGTTGGCCTACTTGTGTCAATAAGAATATGATGAGTTGAATGCAGTTATCAAGCAAAGTTGAAAGGTTTAACCATCATAAAATTGTGCCGTTTCACTTTCTTCAAGATATTTTGTTGTTAGTTTATCGAGAGCAATATTTTTGTTGCTATAAATATTTGACTCATTTGTCAGCACAGATACTAATGAAGACATTAAGTTCTTAAGCAAAAAATTATCAAAAAAATTTCTTGTCATCACGTTCTCAACAAAACATTTTAAAATGGTAACACTAACATTGAGCTCAAGCTTTCATGGATCTAGGTTTTACGAACTCAAACATTTTTAGCTTGATTTGTTTGACAAACTTAATAGTCGACCTGTAAATTAAACATTATTCCGAAAAGGAATGCACAGTCAGTCTGTCCCGGAGAGCCAGGATATTTAAGATTTATAGCCTGGTAGAGTTGCCAATGTTTTCTCCTGAGCGCTGAGGCCCCCGTGCGACCTTTTCTAGTCTGGGTCATGGCCCGTCCTACCGGGCCTAGTCCCTCACGTTATACTATCAGCTGGTATCATCGCAACTGTACGCCAAAAATACGATAGATGTTTTTTAAATATTTTTTTCTCTGCCTTCTCTTGTCGTGGCACATCATGTCTCGTTAGCCCGGAGGGCCGCTGACACTTTGGTATGGCAGGACCTATATGATGATATCGAACAGGCATCGGAGAATTCCAAGCATAACAGATATTCCTGGCTAGAGCTGTGGATGTACTCCCCAAGCCTGGGCCAATTTTATTTTGTTCCTTTTTTGAAAAGCCGATGATAAGCTCAGACATACTTGCTTAGTAGCTTCGCCAATTTTCTTGTCGGTTTGACACCAGTCAAGATGATGTGCAAGTTGTAATCAGTCATAATGAAGTCCGACTGTTATTAATTTCTGCTCAGCTTAAGAACTCTGTTCAGCAAAGAAGTCCAGTTTTCCTGACCCTGTCCAAAGAAGAAATATGTTGCTTAAATTCCTAGCACGCTCACTAAATAAAACTGATTACTTCACAACGTGCCAAATTTTTGAGTACCTCTTTTTTTTTAAAGTGACAATCAGTATATTAAACTTGCCTGGCAGCTGGTCAGTCATCAGGTTTTCAAAAATACTTCTTTTTCAGGTTTTAGAAGTAACAAACTTTTAAACATCCAAAATCGGACGAGGAACTCAGTTGAAAGTTGGCTCTTTTGTTTCTTGTTTGTTTGTTTCTTGTTTGTTTGTTTGCTTGTTTGTTGTTGTCAGGTAAACGTCTGCCTCCACCTATGAAGTTTACCCAGAATGTGATGTTACTGCATCGACCAGCAGTACAAAAAAAATAGTTATCGTAAAATTTAGAAGAGATCCGCAGAAAAGTAATGAACACATCTTAATTTTGGTCAGCTGGCCTATTTTTGTCTAAGCACAATTTGTCTGTGTTTACCGAACTGTAAAAAAAGGCCCTTGCTTCACAGGTTAAAGTTGCACCTAATACGGCTAAGCCTGGATTCCTGCTTAGCCCGGAACACATCGCGCTTCACCTTGCAGCGCCCCCGTCATGTGTTCCTCTGGGGTTTTAATTCGGTCTCGTCTCCTGCCAATATTTCTCGCCGTGGGCCTCTAGACTTGCCTAGACAGGAATAGTTCTCAGGTGGATTGGGAAAAGGTCAGGATACCGGCGCAGGCGGTTTGATGTTGACGTCAGGCACGTAGCCAGGTTGGTCTGGGGCCAAGGAGTCATGGAGGGAGGGGGAGATGGGTAGGGGCGGAGTTTGATTGACTTGGTAGGCAGAAAGGTATGATCTTAACCTGCGTTCCTCGTCGCCAGCTGTCGTTTATAATTTGATTCTTAACCTTTAAATTGAAGACCAATTAGCTCTGTGTTTGGTAACATCATCATTGGATAATTTCTTTTGGCTTGTGCAATTTTCACATCACTCTTATTAGTTCTTGAATATCACATCGTCTTGCATCATCAACATGAATTTGTCATTACGCTCGGATCTTAATCAACAGGCTTTTTCCGGTTTGTCCATCCAAAGAAATAAGCTGAAAACCTTGTGTTATTGTGCTGACAGCTGTTCTTTGATTTTTCTTTCTTCAGATGAAGCCAGATCCTCTCCGGATGTTTACTTTCTTGAGAGGATGTCTCAAGACTTAGATTTTCATTTGTACTTTCGTTGGGAATCACTTCCATGTTCAACTTTGGAACGAAAGCCTTCGTCAGAGTTTTTGTCCAGCAGTCTGTCTCTGTATGGGAGCATCTGATATTTGGCATGCACTTTCATTGGGATAACTCTTTTCCCAAAATGTATTTCCTAATAATGCATTTTGAGTTTGAGGAAATTGCTGACTTCTCCGACCTGCTTCTAACATTTTATTTATTCATTGTAGTATGCAAAAAGGCAGTAGAAGCTCAGCAGTTGCTTTAAACGTCAATTTTCTGTTGAACATAATTCGGTCGTTCAAGATGGCGGACCAAGTCAGGAGACATAATGCGACAAATTCTTTTTGCGAGAAAGAGCCGCTCTTCAACAGTAAATTTTATTGGAGGTGACTTTAAAAAGGAGAGTTTTCATTGTTAATTATTCCTGCTGCTCCTTCTAAGAAAGTGTCACAACTTCCCGTCCCTGTCGGCGTTCAGTGAAGAAAACCGGTTGGCTTGATATGATTCCTAAAACGATTTCGGAGAAGAGATTCAAAAAGACGTTTTGGATTTCCAGGACAACCTTTGAATCATGTCCTTGGGCGCTGCCATTTTGTTTTAACACTGAAACGTACACAGCTGGCAGGCGCATGCACATTTTAAAACGGTACCACTGCGTTTATGATTTGGGACGTGCCAATTGAATTAGACGCGGCATAAATTCGCCATTTGAAGCCGCGCCGCTCTGCTACCACTCAGAGCGGCAAGACCTGTCAAGTTTCGGCAGAAAGCCGGCTGTTGCTTCAAACGTTTACTTTCTGCCGTGTCTAATTCAAATTTTAGGCCATTTTTAAATTAGACACAACAGAAGTTTGACGTGTGAAGCGGGCCTTAGTGTCATCAAGGCATTTGGATCAAAGCACCCTCTGTTGACTGAGGAAATAAGATCATTTGTTCTTAATTGCTGCTTCTTTTTGCAATATTATTGGACCAATTTCGTCTCTGCCTCTTTAGGACGTTTTTATGCTCAATGACGTTGTGGACTCTTTCTCGATATTGCATGTTTTGACACAGGATTATACATGTACATGAAATGAGGTCAACATTTGGAGTATTTCCACTTAAAAGTTTCCAAATGATTCTGCAAACACAGTGAAGCCTTACCGGGGACAAAACCAGGGTTTCCTAAAATCTCCAAGAAGGTCCAAGAAAGGAAAAATCGTCGAGCGAGAAGGATAGGTTACAATGGTTTGACTAGCTTCGCTTGAACCCCAGCTGCAGACTTGTATTCGAGTCACCAAACATTGAGTCCTGGTCCGAGTCCAAGTCACCTCTCCCGAGTCCCGAGTCATGCAGGTCGAGTCCGTGTCACTAGTCAGAAAGGTCGAGTCCGAGTGATTTGTTGTAATTTGTGCACTGTGTACGTACAGTACTTAGATGCATTTCTTCTGCACCGCACTGACTGTAGGCATATTGCTTGCTCAGGAGAGGATGGTCTTCAAAATAATTTGTAATCATATTGTTGAAAAAAATTAGTGATTTGTGGTAATTTTGGTCGAGTCCCGAGTCACGCAGGTCAAGTCCAAGTCCGAGTCCACAGGGTGGAGTCTGAGTCCGAGTCCAAGTCATCTGTCATCATGACTCAAGTCCGAGTCTGAGTCATGGAAAATGGGACTCGAGTCAGAGTCAACAGTCATACAAGGCTACCAGCTACCGGTAGTCAGCCATACATTGTAGTTGGACAAGTCTAGTCAACTGTTCGGGACCAGTCTACCGAGGTTGGTGCCATAGCTGGTCACCAATAGCTTTGCATGTCGTAGTTTTGACAGGGCGCCAGGATCGTGAAGTTTCCTAAAGCTGTTCTGCCACTCTTCAACTTGTGATGTTTGAACTTGAAGCTATTACCGTGTAGGTTTAAGTTACATGCATGTCACCAATCAACAACTAGTCGGCCGATAGTCCTTGATTGAATCTGCTTGAATATTGTGTTACCTTCAACTTCACATGTGCCATTCACCTTGAGCAAATATTAATTGTAATGCCAGGTCGGTTGAAATCAAATTTGTAAAGTTGAGGGCCTTGCCACTGTGATCATGCTACAAACTTCGTGCATAAGTATCCCGTCAGTGGTGTGTGGCGCCATCGATTTGTGCTATGCATTTTTGTGTCGCCTAACAAAGTTTTGGGAGACGCTTACAGTCCTAAATTCTGTATGACCATATGACCTTAGACCCGGATGACCGTACACACCAAAGCTACTTGTGGGGTACTCTAACAAAGGGAATGGTACCCCACAAAGTGAAATCTTTAGAAAAGGGATAAAAGGACAACAATGCTCCTACCCCAGTAGACCCGTAGATTTTGATGAAACTTGGATGCAGTGACCCTTGGGTTGGGAGACACAATTCTTGATCGGATTACAGTACTGAGGGCAAAGGTCATGTATGGGTCATCAGCGGTCATTGTTCAAATATGCTTCAAATGTTTCTTTGTCTACCGAATTTGATGGATTTTATTGTAACTTGGATGGAGTGATCCTTGGGTAGGGGCAACCTCGTCCCCAGTGCTCACTTTATTTCCAACCTAGTTTCCAATAGTAAGCCCTGGATAGGAAACTTTCTTCCTGTATCCTGATTGGATACCGCAATTGGCAAGTAATGGATTTTTATCTTGTACTTGGTGCTATTATTCACAACGTGCAGTATGTGTTTTCGCGATCATTTGTCCATGCCTTCTCGAAAATACTAATTTCCATTCCAAATTGCTCATATCAATATGAAATGTGATACTGCACGTTGTTTCGATATAAGATCATAACTGTTTAATTAAAAAAATTGTGTTTTCGTAACTTACGCCATGCTCGCGCTTCGACGAATTGACTCTGTTTTTTACCCCAGACACCGCATACAAAAACAAACGCTAATGTAACGCATATCCAGGCACCAGACTGTTCCTCATTTGCATACGTGTTCAAAAATCTTGCACATGCAAATGATCCAATATCAGGGTGAGAGAGCAGGTAGTGATGGGCGCGTACTGTTCGACACCGTGGGGATGAGGTTGTAGGTTGGGGTTCATCACAAGTCTTCCGAAATTGAAGGTCAAATGTCATATGAGGTCGTGTCATTCTTTTTAAGAACACATAACATGTAGGGATCAACTGCAAAAAAAGGTGACACATACAATCGGCAGATCACTTGTTCTTTAATATTGAGTTAAAACCCTTTATCTTTTTGACTAGTTGGTGCGATATAACAAACAATTGTTGACTCTGTCATGTCTGTGATGTGGGATATCCCCCTTGGTGCGCATAGCATCTCCGCTTCGCCTCAGGTGCCCCTTGAGTTGAAGAAATGCCATATCCTTCATCCCAGCAGTTAACAATTGTTAAATGTGTATTCTGTGCCGTACGGTCGCAAACCAGTGCCTGTATGCGGTTCCTGCTGCACTTTGGAGCTCTTGTCAGTTGTCCAAAGAGCGCACTAAACTGTTTCAAGCGGCGTATCCAGGGTTCTCATACTAGGGGGCGTGTGGGGGGCTTGAGGTTACAATGGAGGGGCGCTATATTCATCCGTGCTGAAAGGTAGACAGGGTATTTTCACCGGACACCCGCCCTCCATAAAATCAAATAGTGTGGGGGGGGGGGGAGCTATTCAAAACGTATATATCATGGCTACATTAGACAATAATTGCCACTATTTGCTTTCCAAGGGACGGTACAATCGACAGCCATTCGCGAAAAAACGGTTTTGGTAAATTTATGTTCTTCCAGCTAATCATGGTAACTCATATGGCTGTGATTTTCTCCAGATGCCAAATTTTCAGTGGAGGTGCGACTGGGGAGACTCAAACTTTTTATGGGGGGCATGCGCCCCCCTACGGGAGAGTGTTACAATGTATATTGCAGGGGCAAAGGGAAAGACAATGACTTGTCATTGAGAATTATGTAACGTACGACCATGTGACCTTTTGTGTGTGTTCGTCTTCAGTAAGGATGATTTTTGTCTTTTCTGCAGGATTCGGAAGGAGACACAGCATTGCACGATGCCATCAGCAAGAAGCGTGATGACATCTTGTCGCTACTGCTAGAGAACAACGCTGACATCTGTGTGACTAACAACAATGGTTTCAACGCCTTGCACCACGCGGCTCTCCGTGGCAACCCCAGGTAAGTGAAGTTTTATTAGTTTTCACAAGGAGTGTTCAAGCAGCAGCTTATATCACAAAACGGCGCGTAACTTATGCCATGGGGAACATTTACGCAACAAATTTGTTGCGCAGTTTGGCAGTAAACCTATGATAGATTTCACAAAACTTGTCCGAGTAGTTCAAACTTTTTGGACAAGCATAACCATAGCTTTTATGTCGGCTATTTTGTGTGTTTATTTGTTGGTTTTTTTTTCTTCATATAAGTCGAAACAGTCGTCAAATCACCTCCGCTTATCATTCAAAAATAGTTTTTTCTGACTTACTTCGGAATCAGGTGGCAACTCTTCCAAGTCTGTCATGGTAAATGACACGGTGTTTCACTTATCTTAAAAACAAAGCTGTGTTTTTTTGTATAAATTTGTTTTGGGCAATAACAGATCAAATCGTTTACTAACGATTTGTTAGTAAAGTCATCCATTTCCAAGTTGTGCCACATGTATGCCACCTTTAATGACTGCATAAGTCACGCCACACATGGATGTGTAAGTTGTGGACTTTCACACCGTGAAACTGTCGTGAAATGTGTCTTAACTAAAATCGTTGCGTCAGCCAGAACTTGATTCAGCAACAAAGTTGTATCTCAAGCAAATACGCTTCCGTGCAACAATGTCGTATCTCGGGTATGGTGCGTCCGTTGACTTTGTGTGTACATCCGGATTATTTTAAGCGAGATACGACTTTTGACATTGAAAACTTGCGTTTCACGTACATGACGTCACACGCCATTTTAGGAGATGTGACCTTGTTGCATGGACACGATGAAAATATGTTTTGCAATTTGGAATGTTGCACAAGTTGCGCAATAAAACGTGACGTGAGTTAAGTTGTGCCATTGAGTAAAGTTTTGTGACATTAGCTGCTAGAGTCTACTCTTTAGGATGACTGCACGCCATGTCTGCATTGGGAGATTGAGTGAATACCAGTCTGCTTGAACTTTACCACAGAATCATGGTTAGTGCAAACGAAAGACAATTTTGCCAGATTTGTTGACCCCAGCAGGAGAATACTTTGAGGTGTCATGTGTTGAATAAGATTCCTGACTCACAAATCAATCGACTCCTTGCTTCATTCTAACTCCACTCCATTTATACCTTCTCTGCAATACTTGTGTACCTGTTATGTCATAATTGATTGTTCCACCTGTAGCAGAGGTCTCTCTTCTTTGATTAGCTTACAATTGTTTTTGGATTAGGAATTTGTCTTTTGGTATAGTGGAATCTGGCGACCAGAATTAGAAGCTTTTACCAGTTTACTGCAGTGGTGTCACACTTGCGCGCATGCTGCATGCATTCTTAAAGACAAGGCCCACACGCATTTTGGTATTCCTATTGGTTGAAGGAGTCCGGAGTGCGTGTGTACTACCTGAGCGCGATTAGCATGAGCCTTGCGCCACCGCAGAAAATGGCTGCCGTTGGATTTGTCTATAAGATGAAAGTTAGTGTAAGAGAAGAGCTTCAAACGAGCAACGTGGCACAGAAAATAGGAAAAAACTGGGATGCTGTGGAATGGAGTTGAGATTTCTCTTTCAGATTATGGGCTGAAGGTGAAATTTGACTCGGGCAATGACTCCCATAAAGCTACCAGATCTTGGGCTTACAAGATAAATTGTTGGAAATAACTAAAACTAGGTCTTCATATCAAGTTTTATTGTTCGGACACTCAGAATCTCAAAATATCCCAGTGATCTCCGGTAGGGCGGCACAAGCGGGCAAAAAGCCATAATTGCAAATTCTAGGCACTCTTTCAAAAACACAGAGGGCGCTTCATGAAATTCATGTCACAGGATGAGTGAACACAGCATGTCTTTTATTATTATTTAGTATCTGGTTTATTAAACAAAATCAAATGTCTTGCATTGTTACAAAGGTAACAAAAGTTATCAATTTAAAAAGAGACAAATAATTATTTATTTTAACGTCATCATTAAAATTTAAATTTAAATTGAAAAGTAAACGTGACAGTAAAAATGACAAAAGAACATCTGGCCTGTACCATTTACACAAGAGGGCGATTCTTCGGAAATTGAAACTAAATAAAAAAAATGTATGTGACATAATACAAATGATTGTTGTTCACTAAAGTGTTCTAGTAAGTAAGGACGCAATTTTTTTAAAGATGTTTCACAAGTTGGTCTTTCCGTGCATAAATTAGCATACTTTTAACTACAAAATGTCACATATCACCGATCAAAATGTCACACATGTGACCACAGAACAATTCCCATGTAGTAAAACTAAAGCAGAGGTTGTACATTGTTTATGCATGCTGTAAATCACAAAAGACTAGTCTTACTCCAAAATTAGTATGGGTGTGTGTGTCCTTAGACTTTTGGAGAAAAGTGTGAATATCCGATGTGGGCCCAATAACAATTTGACGTCTGATGTCACACGTGACCAAACTTTGATGACCCCTCCTAATATTTTGACACAATTTGTGAAAGTAGAAACTATACTCTGAGGTAGGGAGTAAAAAGTACTAACCTGATGAATCAGTGAAAGTAATATGTCAGATGTAGTTAACAAGGGGTAAAGCTTCACAAATCGGACGAGCCCAATTGTATGTCACACAGTAACCAAAGAATGGCCTAATAAAACCACTATAAAACACACTATGCAGGTCGACTTGGCCAGGGTTTCTGAGAATGTAAAAGACTGATGTAGAAAGGGGTAGGGATATTTTTAAAACAATTAGTTTTCATCTGAAGTGTAGTAATGCTCTTATCGTTCCGTACATTTCTATCATGACTTTCAGACCCGAAAGGAGGGAATGACTCAGTGCGAGGGTTACACTGAATTTCGTTCGCAAAGCTACGGCAATGATCTTCCCTCCTACTGGCTATAATGTATCAAGTTCAAGAGTTCTTGCTCCCTCTTGGTAACCGAGGAACTGGCTAATGGAATTGTTGTGCTCCAAACTTTGTGTCTTGAAGTATTTCAGCAATTGTGAATCAACAAAGTTGCATACATACAGACTTTGTCGTTGTCAACTGAAATGTTACATGAGTGATGTCAAAAAGGAGGAAGGTGGTAAACATTGGAGCAGTGTGGCTACAACCTCGTTTCCATGGGTACGATCTTGCTGCGCCATGTTGTTTCCCATCATGCCTTGCGCGATCTTAATCCCTTGAATTGTCTAATTTAAATGTGTCAAATAGTGGCACATTTAAATTAGGACCGCAGTCGATGTATCTAAAGAGCAACAAAGTGCTTAAAATGTTGTAAGTTGTTTTTTGAAGAATCAGTGTATTTAAACATTGCGTTATTTAGCAAAGATTTGTATCAAATGTATCTCTTTCATCCTTTTACAACCGAAGATACAGGTTTGCGAAAAACGAGGCTACCATAATCTATATCGTACAGGCATCACTCAGTTTTCAAAAAATTGTTCGTGCGTGATGTGGCTTGCATAGCGTGGAAGCGCATATAGGGTGTGCAGTCTTTGAAATACGCGCGCAGTACGCTCTGAATAGCCGGTCAGCGTTGTTTACGTGTTCGTCATGGCCAGGGCTTAGTGAAGGATCGTGCACGCGCCCACGGAGTCGAGGCTGGTGTGGCAAGAATTTGAGCCATGTGGCAGGACTTTAGTTAGAGCAAAATGAAACTTTAACAGAGCAGTTTGCCCTCCTAAAATGCCTAACATGCCCAATTGAAAGTACTATTTGGACTACATGTACTGGCTGAAGTTGGATGCAATATACATGTTACGTTATGGACACTACCTTTGCATGTTGCTTGTCCCGTGTACAGAGGGCTCACTTTGGGCATTGTCAAGAAGACTTTTGTCAAAACTTTTGTGTGATCTAGAGCATCGATGTTTTGAGAATGGTTTTTTTTGTACTCATGTTGATGAGATGAGTGACAGTTTGTTTTCAAATGTGGTAATTAGTTAAAGGTTAAGAAGATACCAGGATTTTGGCAAACCGCCAGTAAATGTTTCATTTCAGTTTGACAGAGCGGGCTGCTCCGTGTGACGTGTACAAATCAACAGTCACGATTGAAACCCATGCTGATCTAGATAAACTGTCCCCTCCTAACCTCCCCTTGATGAGTGAGAACCCTGCGGAGAAAAAAAAAAAAAACAGGAAGAAATCAGAAGAATAAACCATAGAGAAGACGACACACTGGACAAACCATAGACTGGCACTTGAGACATGCTCCCAAACAATGACTAGCTATGGAAGCGATCTTGACTAGGGGCCGAAACCAGACACTAGGATATAGAATCGGCCATGAATGCATTTTCCACGGAAGTTGTTATGTGGTCTATTGATAGAGTCACTGAGCGATTTCAGGACTGTTATTGACCAATCCCTTTCTGTTTCTTGTGTCTCTATAACCTGAGGGAAGTGAAGTAATGATATCGCATTGAACGCTGTCTGCCCGTCATTATATAGGCATCTTTACTCTCATAATTGGGCACAGTAGCACGGAGCAATGAATCATTGCTCATGTCAACTTACCTCAAATCTAATCCCGTAAAATCACCACGAAATCTGATCCAACACTACTCCCAAAGTTTGACAATAATACGCACGGACGTTGTCTCCAAATATCTTGCAAATGCCGGAAGTATGCCGAAATAAGTTTTTGGATTAATTAGAAGATACTATTGTGGGGTGCTGTGATCCAATGGTTACGATGTTCGACTCGTGTGCCGTGGTACATGGGTTCGAATCCTGACCGTGGGAACATGGTGCTTGTGCTCTTGAGCAAGGCACTTTACCATTATTGCTTCGTCTTCGGATGGGTCGTAAAGCTGTAGGTCCCGTGTGTTGTGTAATGCATGTTAAAGAACCCAGTAACAATTATCGCTAAGAGAAGGGTTTGCCCCGGTGTTTCTGGCAGTGGCTGCTTAATGCGCCGCAGCACCTTGTAAACCTTTATAAAGGTGCTACATAATGGTCCTCATATTTCTCATGTACTTCATTTACCTGTCTCTAATAATATACATAATTTCCAGTGCCTTGAGTACCTAATTGTTCGTAGATACATGCGCTATATAAGACTTCGGTATAATTATTATTATTATTAGGGAACTCACAACTTTGCAACAAGTTTTAAAATAAAAAAGAGTGCTACAATTATGGGCAGTTCCACGGTGTCAGACTTACATTTTGGACAATTCAACAGTGTGCAAAATAAAAGTTAATCATCAAGGGGTTTTAATTCTAATTAAACGTATCAGTTAGTTGCAACAATTTAAAAAAGCAATTATTCATTGAACTTTTTTGTTGAAGTTGAAACCTGCTGAAAACACCATGGTGTCAGACGTACGCCTACTCAGACAAATTGATTTTTTGTGTACATATTTTTGTACTTATTAATTTGTCAGTTAAAAGTAACAGCTGAACTGCTGAACAGTGTTAAAAATAAACTACATTTCAATAAAATACAGATAATAAGCTTCAAAATGATAAACGTGTACATATAAATACTATTACAATATCATACAACAGTTAACTAAACAATTCACAACATACAGGGTGAGTAAAAAAAAACGAAACCGAAATGGCAGGACTAATTTTTGAATGAAGTTTTGCCTGTAGCACTTTCAAAATCTAAGATATGAAAGTCCAATCAATGTGCTTTCTTTTAGTACAAGAATCATTCAAATCACTCATGTACTTTTCAAGTTACTGAATTTTGAACACAAACACCGTTTTAAAGTTCTGTCCACAGATCACCAAAAAGGTCAGTGTTCTTTCAGCAAAACGTTTTCCATTCTTTGGTATCCTTGGACAGAACTTTCAAAGCATTTAGGATGAATTTTTCTCACAAAAGACAAAAAGTTAACAAAATAAACCTCTGTTGGTTTAGCAATCAGTTTTTATCGGAAAAGCATGTTACAAAAAGGACATTGCAACAATTAGAATAGCTTGCTTTTGAAAGTTTTCCCATATTGTGCCCTTACATCATACGAGCGTAAGTCTTTATGCTACCATGACATTCATATAAAAAAAAAAAATCAATAATTAAATTCTTAAAGAGATATATTTGGTAACTCACGTTACGGTAACTTACGTAACGGTAGCTCACATTACATTTTGTAGAAGTTAAAACATAAGAAAACATTTATAAAACAAAAATTCTTGTTGCATAAAATATGAACCTTTCTTTCTGCCTTTAAAACTCAGACTCAAAATAACCCTTGCAATGTACACGTGGAAAACAAGTTGCCAAAATGACTACCTAAAATCCATAATTACAAAAAAAACAAAAAAACAGTTTGACAAAAAATACATTGTGTATGATGCTGTATACACAAAGAATATTTAAAATATTGCAATATCTGTGACTTTTTAAAATACATGTAGCAATAACAACATGCATAAACAGATTTACATACGTAAGATCAGATTTGAGAAACCCTCAACTATCCACATATTATTTTTGAAGTAAAAATAAAATTGAAGTAAAAATATTAATTTGTTAAGTAAAAATAAAAATTTGTTTAAAATAAAAATTTCACTAAAATACAAATTTGTTGAGTAAAAGTAAAAATGTGTAAAGTGAAAATGAAATTTAAATCTCTCCGATGCTAATTCCATCTTATAAAAAGAAGTCCACGTATTGTTAAATAAATCAGAAAGTTGGCTGTAATTGGCTATGAGCTATAATTGGCATTTCAGTTCCGAATGTTTCTGACTGCTACATGTATGGTCGGCTTTAAAGGTGCTCTCGCCATGTATTTATACAAGTTTCAACACCAAAACAAGAGCGGACACATCTTCTTTTCTTAAGTGGGCCATATAACATTTTTTCGTCTGATGTGACACACATGACCAAACTTTGACGACCCCTCTGAATATTTTGACACAAATTGTGAAAGTAGAAACTATACTCTGAGGTAGGGAGTAAAAAGTACTAACCTGAGGAATCAGTGAAAGTAATATGTCAGATGTAGTTAACAAGGGGTAAAGCTTCACAAATCAGACGAGCCCAATTTTATGTCACACGGTGACCAAAGAATGGCTCTGTATCAGAATGTTATCTGAAACCAAGTAAAGAGTGGGAACTAGGAATGTTGTGTGCTTTTGATAACAGCAACCAATCAAGTTGAGTGAATAGTTACATTGTTGACTTATTCCGAACAGATTTTGCAGAGAGCTTTAAAGGTAATATACAACATTTGCAAACATCAAAAACAAAACTACCAAATTATTATGAAATACCTCACTTGACTGTAAGTGAATAATAGTCTGAAGCATCATGCGAAATCATGGCACCTGGTGTGCAGTCAGTTTTAGAAAAGTGGAATTTTTGTATCACTATCCATGGTCGGCCGACCATCGTTGGAAGAAAATGAATTTTTTCAAATACTGCCTCCAATTTTCCAAGTTTAGTTAGTCCACAGTTTGTTTGTAATCTGTTATACATCCATGAACGGGTGCAACCTGACAATTCCCGACGTCTAAAAAATTGTTCCGTTTCATCTGAAGTAGGGTCAGGGAGCCAGACTACAAGAACACATTTGTTTGTTGGTTTTTCCAGCATCTGTAAATCACAACTTTAAACAGGTCAGTGTAACAATGTTTGCTAAAAATACAACCCAAACCCATATCAATCCATTTCCGAAAATTACAGCAAAAGCAAATGTTGTGTATTCCCTTCAACACACCGTCGACTATAAATAGCGGCGTCTTCAAATGGATGGACTTGTTGGATGCGTCCCAGAGGCAAGAATGCTGTGCTACGGCTGGTTGAAGGGGACCAAATCCACACAAGGCCACGATTTGGTTCCCGTTTACCAGCTAAAGCGCAGTAAAATGATGAAAACTCATGATGACGATAACGACGTTGCCGATGGTAGTCGCTACCCCAATAATGACGCCTCCAGATCCAGGGTCGTTGTACCTCACATGATGTATTCACTTGATCCTCTTGAACTCCTTTTTCTTCCTTGCCCGGCATACATGGCTAACAAGTCTGCTAAATCTAGCTAATTTGACACACATGTAACTCACAGACGTACTTTGGGTGCATTTTTTTAGATTGAACTTACATCACGTACTACCATGCACTTCAGTATTACTTATAACCATGCCGTATTCTCTGTTAAACTTTCATGGAATGATACAAAAAACAATAAAGTACATTTGTTAAACTCATTAGGGGTATTATAATGATTCGGCCGTTTTTATGAAACTTCAGATGGGCAAGCACAGTGGTCGTGGTTCTTTTGGTTGGTTTTTTTTCTTTTTTTCTGTTATGTGAAAACTTCATTGAGTCATCCATTCAAGTAATAATGTAGACATTTGATTCAGGTAAATCTATCGACAGCATTACAAAGCGAGTGAACCTACTCCCCTACTTACGTAATTGGTGTAGTCTGTTCTGAAAACGACAAACTATGACTGCCGGTATACACTGCAAGTACACCTGGGCCGTTATTTCACCTCCAGTCGATGACCTACATTGTATCCATTCGTGTGCCTCTTCACAGAGTGATATTTGATCCTAACCAATTATAGAAACAAGCTAGTACACATATGTTGGATAAAATTATGGAGTTAATGTTAATTGGGTAGTATCAATGGGAATCCCAAAATTTGAATGATTTTATTTTATGATGTTTAAACTATAAACAAAACAAAACCAAATGTAACGTTGAAAAATCAAACATGTGTTTGCAGTTCCTGGTCATTTGTATTAAAGGACAGTCCATCATTTGTAATTTGTACATTATGTTCGTTTGAAGTAACAAAAGTGCTCAAAATCTAAAGAAGGGTGCTGAACAACTAACCTGATGAAGTTTCAGCTCAGTGAATGCTGTATATTCCGAGAAAACAACATTCTAGGATCTCGATTTCAAATCAAAAGTTGCTGAGTCATGTTTTGAATTGGGCCTGAATTCAGCGTCCGAGACACGTTCTCACTGAGCTGATTGCAGCTATGCGATGTCGCGCACTGATCCGACGAATTATAGCAACCGCCCACAGGCGTGCATCTTGTCAATGCTTGCGCACTTCCCTGAATTAAAAACGAACTACTAACGAAAATTTCCAAGATTGCGTCTTTAGACGCACCGTTGGAAAGGCCTTCTATCATTGATTTCTTCCAAATGA
>JASAOE010000536.1:0-50000 GCA_029964075.1 Patiria pectinifera
GCGCTACCTCTCTGAACAGAAATCCCAGTTGGTCCTCAGGGTAGAATTTGTAACAAGATTTTGCAGACAGAGGGTGGCCTAACATCATTTGGCCCAATGTAGGCCGCATTAGATACATAGGCCCAGCTTGTGTATAAACTCAGACACTGAATATTAACAGCACACAGATTACCACCAGCGCTGACTGGCTTGTTTTATACACACACATAACCAGGGGCCTACTCCACCCGTTCTGGCCTCTGGCCCAGGCCCAGCGCGCATTCCAGAGCAGAGAAACATGGACATATTGGGTAGTGTGGTCTTCCCCAAGTACAGCCAGCACCAGCATACCAGATTTTTTTTTCGACTTCCCCTGACTCTGTGCTCTAGCATGCTTGGAATGAAGGAGAGCGCAGATGATGTGTTGTGCTTAAGAATAGGGTTGACATTAAAGGAGATTTGTTTTGGTAATCATCATCTTGTAGATGACCGAGTTATGTATAGAAAATGACCCTGTATACTGCCAAGTAGGCAGTTCTGAAGATTAAAACCAAGAGGTTTTTAACACCACAGATTTTTGTGCCGAGATAACCCTTGAATAATTTAAATACGCGATCAGGTTTTTTTTAATAGAAAATGTTGTTGATTTGGTCCAATTTGTTTTCACCAATAGAAAGTTGGCCAATAAATGTGCTCATTATATTTATATGCATGGGCTCAAAGCATTCAATCATGTTAGACAGCTCGTCTGGAATTATCTAGATTTTGTGCCCTTTTTCGGTAAGGGTTAAGCAACTGGAGTTGACCCCTAATTATCTCCTAATTTGCAAATGAAACCAGACGCATGTGTTTCTTCATTCAGTATCAACATTGCATTGGAATGTGGTTTACACATGTCTATAACATTGCTCAATGCCTTGTAGTTATGTCGTAATCTGTCTAGCACACATGACATTTCTCAAATTTTGTAAAACTTTAAAATATCAGATTTGTAACCGCAATACTTTGTTCAGAGATTGAAAACTGAAGTTTAACAATGAGAAGTATTTCTCGAACATGATAGAAAGTCTAAAGATGCATTTTGTTATAATTTATTGCCATTCCTTTTTAACTAAACAAAAAGCATAATCTGTAATTTTTTTCCAGTTGAAGGAGAACACAAGCAAGCTAAAAGTGAAAAAGAGATTTCTTCCCCACACCAAACAGAGCTATTGAGAAACAGAGTCTCCTTCAGTTAAAGCAAGAAGAATATTCACCAACTTCAAGACACTGAACATTGCAAAACTGGTAGAACTTCAATGTTTTACCTCTGTGAGTGCAACTGCTCATGGGTTCTAACCGCGGTCTATATAGCAGGCATGCAACTGTTCCTGAGATCCGCTGATTTCCTAATTTTTTACTTCTCATGAATGCCATTACAAATTGAAGAATACTGTACAAAGTCTTGTGTGGTTTGGAGTTGCCTCGTTTTTTTCCTTAATTCCCAGTTACATGCCTGATGTAGTCGACTATCGATAAGCAAAATATCTTAAACTCGCAGCAAATATTATCTTTTGCCCTCATTGCAATGTTCAATCGTTAAGGAAAAGAAACAAATGTTCACTTATATTGACTAGGTTAATGACTTGAAGCATTGGCTTCATGTATAAGATTTGAACTTTGCACTGAACTAAGGTGAAAAATAACATTTCATGAGTATTGATAGCTAGGGCAAAGTTACTATAGCACATTACTGATAAAAAAAATCACCAGAATGTGTTTGCCCCTAATGATATGTACATAGCTCTTTCTAAGGTAACATTTCTGAAGACCCCTAATCCGAATAATACAATTTCTACAATCTGTACATTTTGTCCCCACAATGCATACTTACAACAACAAAAAAGCCAAGCGCATGTTGCTTTCATGCCAATGCAGTCTGCCTTTGACGGGATCCAGGTAAAAGGAAAGTCGGTACCATCCATGTGCTACAGACTCACTGAACTTTGGTTCCCACACTCTGTTAAGTCTGAGGCTGGGGTGAAACAAACAAGGAAAGTTTCAGTTTCAAAATGTGGTCGAGGCTGTACGTAGAGCTTTAACTAGGTGTTCATGGCGCTTGGAGGCTGGTCGTGGTTATACACAGCATGCAGGAGTAGACACTCATCCAGCTTAAGTGTGGCGTTCAGTCACATGGAGTTGGCAGTCAGAGTCTTAAGCTTTCCCCTACGATCTCTGCACAAGTTATCCCCATCGTCACAGTCGCAGTCCCACCAGTGTCACCTGCAGCAAGACCTGATGAAAACTGACCACTGATCCACATCAGCATGTGCTCTTAAACCCCAATTTGTACCCCACGCCCGCACCACTGTGCACTCACCGCCACCCAATTGCCCTTTTTAGAGCAAAAGGTAACAGAAAACTGCTCTTGTAAAACCGCAACAGAGTCTCAGACAAGGATATTTCCTTGGAATGTGGCCTTAAAAAGCTGCCTGGCAGGATATCTCATGTGGGACAAGCCGGGGTAGGGTCACCTTGTGATTGGCAGAACACCATGTTATGTGTAGAATTCCAACGTACCGCCTGTTTGGGTTGTTGATGATGTCACAAGTATGGAATTCCTCAGCCCCTCTGACCCTGATGTGTATATCCGAGCACAGCCCCATTCACAGTTGTGACAGTAGACTAATATGGAATATGGACAGCATCCCTGTCAATTTGGCTTGAAGTCCAGTTCCTTTTCTATGTTCTTGGAATTTTGTAATCAAAAAGAAAGTTAGCAATCTTATCCTAGAACACACTCTCCTTTTGTGGTTTGTTGCTCTGGAGCATTGATGCTGCATTGTTACTTAGACCACCCTGACCATGCTAAAAACCTGATAATCTATCTTGTAAGCAAAATTAGATTGTTTGCAGCATTGTTGTATTTCAGAAATGGCAGTCATTGTTAAAACTTTCCTGTAGAAAGTAACTAAATTACCAGCGATAAAAGTTGTGGATTATTAATGGAAATCATTCCCTCATCTTGAGCATGACAAGACTTTTTTTTATTTGAAATATCAGGTTTTGTGATGCAGCAACTAAAATCACAGATGTTAACACTACACAATCCTTAGTCTGATCACAAAACAAAACTTGGCAACGAACCCCGACGAACCACAAGGGTGACATATATGGTACTACCCCCAAGCTGATATTATGCAGCTGGCGACAGAATACATTAAGTACTGCAATTCATACTCAAGAAATGATTGCATATTATGCTGTGTCATCCAGGATAAAATGACTATGTAATATACCTGCAGCCCAATGTCTTTGCCTTAAAGCTTGACTGGTTGTTAACATGTTTTTTGAAACATTGACCCCTTTTTTGATCACTTGTTTTTACTTTGACAAATAATTTCATGAAAAACCAAAACCAAACCCTATATGTGCAGAATTCCAGAATTTCCCTTTGGTCTATTGCTGATGGGATAAACATACAACTCATAGCTAAAGTCATTCTAATCCTAATAGCAGTTTCTGGTAAAGATTAAATACCTTGCTGTTGACAAATATTCTTTCACAAACTACAATCCAAATGTTACAGAAAGCAACTTGTAAATACTACTAAATAAAATATTTGGTGCAAAATATTGGTCTCTCTTTGACATATGAAACAATGGGTCTAACATCATTTGGGGAAAATCATGGCCCTTGCTCAGTTGAAGATTTACCATTCATATATGGAGTTTCTTGTGTGACTTGGTCAATATATGGGTGTCCAATTCTATGTATTGCACATGGGAAGGGGCATGCATTGGTAGAGCGACCAAAGCCCAGGTGTATGGCCTAGCCATATATGGTGCCTAGAGGGCCAAGCATGCTAGCTAGGCCATCACAGACCAGCTAGACTCTAGGGGTTGTACCTCCATAAATGTGCAATTAATATTGAAGGAATTTGGCTCTTCGGAAGTTGTATATTCAAATAAGGAATTGCCCTTTAATGCAATTGCTTACAGTCATTCACACAAAACTGTTTGGTGAGGGTGGTATTGCTCAGTTGATCACAAAATAACTTTTGTGATACCAAGTGATTAATAAGTCATTTTCCAGATTTGAAAAAAGTGGACCCAAACTAGGGTTCCAATGTTCACAAATTTGCCAAAGAATCTGATGAATTGTAGCAATGCTAGTGCCGCATTGGAATCCAAGATAGCATTATGTTCCCACGGTGGTTGGTCCACGTGGCTGCTGAATTTGGGGTTATCTTGCCATGGCCTTCAAACATCCTGAGAGAATGAGGGTCTTGTTCTGATCGATTCCCAATGGTGCATGCTCGTTGGATTCTTTTATTGCACCTTTGAGTAGCAAAATAAGTTCAGGTCTACCAAACATGAAGCACTTAAACCAATCTTGAAATCAGGGAAAACCTTGAAAATGAGTTTTCCATTTTTTTGTTTCAGTCAGAGAAAACTTAAAGGGAATATACATCATTTGCTTTTGCTGTAATTTTCAGAAATGGATGGAATTGGGGGGTTGGAAATATATAGCAAATATAGTTACACTGACTTTTTTGAGGTTTTGGGTTCGAAAATGCTATAAAAACCAAGACAAACAATCATTTTCCTGTAGTCTGGTTCCCTGACTCCATATAAGAAGAAACAGAGCAGCCTACATACATGTACATTGGGGAATTGTAAGGTCAGGGAACCAGTCTAGCTGGCTTGTACCCGTTCATAGGTGTGTAATCGATTGCAAACAAGTGCAATGGTCAATTGGGGCCAGTATTTGAAAAAAAGCCAGTTTTTTCCAACGCTGGTCGGCCGACCAGCGTTGGAAATTGATACAAAAATACCACTTTTCTTAAAAATGACAGTATACCAGGTGCCATGATTTTACAGGATGCTTTACACTGTCATTCACTAACAGTCCAGCAAGGTATTTCAAAATGATTTGGTAGTTTTATTTTTTGATGTTTGCAAATGTTGTATTTTCCCTTTAACTTAGGGAATTTGGTAAAAGCACAACAACAAAAATCGGAAAAAACTCAGGGAATTTAAAAGTGCTTCGGGGGGGGGGGGGGGATAATCTCATTTGAAAAAGTTTTGTCAAAATGGCAGAGCGTGCAAGCCAGTCTTACAAGGGTGTTAGTTTACAGCAGCTGTTAAAATCCTTCCCCCCCCCCCCATTTTTTTTTTTTTATAATTTTGACAGAAAGTGAAATGTTCCCAGATATATGAATTAATTTTTTTACTATGATGCAGAAAATGGACAATTTCAGCCTTGACATGATCATTATTTTCATTGTGTGTGGCAGCCATTTTGGAAAACATAGCTAATGACTCAGGAAGACCATTCCTTAAAGGTAACATATAAATAAAACATTGGCTTTTGCCGTAATTTTCAAAAGTGGATGGCTTTTGGGGGTTAGGATTTTATAGCAAATATTGTTTCACTGACTTTTTTGAAGTTGTGTGTTCGTAGATGCTGGAAAAACCAAGAAAAATAATCATATTCTTGTAGTCTGGTTCCCTGACCCCACTTAAGATGAAACAGAGCAATTTAAAGACGTCGGGGAATTGTAAGGTCAGGGAACCAGTCTAGCTGGCTTGTACCCATTCATGGGTTGTGTAATCAATTGCAAACAAAATGCGGACTAATAACTAAATATGATAAATTGGGAACAGTATTTGAAAAAAAGCCAGTTTTTTCCAATGCTGGTCGGCCGACCAGCGTTGAAAATTGATACAAAAATACCACTTTTCTTGAAAATGACAGCACATCAGGTGCCATGATTTTACAGGATGCTTTAGAGTGTCATTCTCTAACAGTCCAGTAAGGTATTTCATAATAATTTGGTAGTTCTGTTTTTGATGTTTGCAAATGTTGTATATTCCCTTTAAGTATGTGATTATGAAACTCTTTTGTAAGATCTTTTTAACAGTACCTTTTTATGAGGGATGAATTTTGTAGCGTTTTTGTGGACACTGTTTCTCTTTAACTCTCTTTTTAAAAAGTTGGCCGACATCCTATCCTGACTTTAATGCCAGTTTACATGTACACTGAAAGGAGGCAGTTGATAAGTACGCCATCAAAATCTAAACTTTCCCCTGACATAAAATACCACCTCATGTGACCTTGGTTTGACCTCTGCAAGTGTTGACCGCCCACCAGCCTGGGCCAAATGTGTCTCAGGTTCACACCAAGTAGTTGACCTAATTGTGCGTTGCCATGGATACGGTGAAATTGAGCCCAAATCCTTGGGTATCTGTGAACCCTCTCTTCAAAGTGTCACAGGGCGTTCTGTTGACTGTGTTGGCGGGGCGACAGATGAATTGAAACCAGTCGGCTGTTGTTTTGTTTTGGGGGTTGGAGTTGGGAGGAAAGGGGGGGGGGGGACTGTTGGGTGTGGATTGGCAAGTAAAGCTATACATGTATGAGCACTGGTTGGCTGTGGCAGGCTGTACTGATGTACATGTTTGCAACACACTGCGGGATGTCATTCAAACCAGGTGGCATGTTGCAGGCATAGTTTCTTATTACCTCCGCCAAAGAGGTTATGTTGGTTAGTTGGTTGGTTTGTTGGTTGGTTTGTCTGTTAACAAGATAACTCAAAAAGTTATGGAGGATTTGCAAGAATTTTGGTAAGGGTGGTCCTTGGTATACAAGTACAAATCGATTAGATTTTTGAAGTGATCCGGATTTTAGGTCTGGATGCAGGATTGTTTTTAAGGATTCTTCGCCATTTATGGGAGTATTTCTTTTGGGTGTACTGACAATATGGCGGGGAACTTTTTAGCTTTGACAGAAGATGTGCTCTCTGAGTGCTTTCTTGTTTATTTATTAAAAGGGAAATATTATTTCTGGGGTGGGGGAAAGAGGATTGATTAAACATAAACCACTGCACCCTGATTTTACACTGTACAATAGCGAAAACTAAAATTGATTTCTTTTTCACATGAAAAAAAAAGTGTTTCGCTTGATCACCACATGAAAATGTTCATCACACAACTTGAACCAAACTTAAATTAAAATCCAACTTGAATTAAAATCTTTTAATCTGTGCATGCTTTGAATTCTTTCAGGGATTTTTGTCTGCAAAAAAACTATTTTTAAAAATACATTATACCCCTTAGCTAAGGGGAATATACAACATTTGCAAACATCAAAAAACAAAACTACCAAATTATTATGAAATGCCTTAATGGACTGTTAGTGAATGACAGTCTTAAGCATCCTGTAAAATCATGGCACCTGCTGTGCTGACATTTTCAAGAAAGGTGGTATTTTGTATCAATTTCCAACGCTGGTCAGCCGACCAGTGTTGGAGAAAAAAAAATGGCTTTTTTCAAATACTGCCACCAATTTGCCATATTTCGATAATCCGCATTTTGTTTGCAATCGAGTGCATACCAAAGAATGGGTACAAGCCAGCTAGACTGGTTTCCTGACCTTACAATTCCCAGACGTCTATAAATTGCTCGGTTTCATCTTAAGTGCGGTCATGGAACCAGACTACAAAAACATGATTGTTTTCCTTGAGTTTTCCAGCATCTATGAACACAAAAACTTCAAACAAATCAGTGTAACACTATTTTTTATAAAATACTAACCCTCGAATCCATCCATTTCTGAAAATTACAGCAAAAGCAAGTTCCCTTTAAACGATAATCAGAAACAATTCCCCCACACTTGTGGCAATATTTCTCAAACATGGTGTGTGTACAGAAGGAGTTTTATAGATAAAGTGGGATTTGTTGCATAGGTATCCAGACAAGGCCTTTCATAATAGTTGTACATACACTCAGACAGGGTACAAGGCCCAATCTGTGTTGTTCCCATGACCCTTAGCAAGCAAGGAACAACTTTGGGCCAATCTCATGGCCTGGGGTTGCTTACCCAAACCAGGTCATGTCAGGTCAAATCAGCCCTGGCCACAAGGGAAAATAGTTTTGTTTCCTGGGAGTTGTTTCATTTAATTTACAATCTTGCTTGTGGCGTCATTTGAAAAATGTGGTCAGTCAGTAGTTTAGGTTAGACATTGTTCCACCTTTATAGACCAAAATTCTGTCAAAAACTGTTACTCCATAAAGGCACTTATTTTCAAAAAGATTTGTGATTTAATAAAACACTGGTCTCCAGCCTGCATATTAAGATTTTGGCTTTGCATGGTGGAGTATCAATATAGCTTCGGTTTGCGGTAACACCATGTGGTTGTGTCTAATTTTGCTCAGTAGATTTACGGTAGTTCCGATAAGAACGGTCCTGCTAGTTCCAAAAAAAAAGGAACTTGTCCTGCATATTATCTACTTTTGCTAAGAACATTGGGGGCACTGGGACTTCTTGCAATTATCTTCACTGAGGCTGAGTGAGATAGGTTTGGTCTCAACGTTTCGACTAGCGTGCTCTAGTCATCGTCAGGATTCTCCTGCACTTTACAGATGTACCGTGGTAGCCCAGTTGGCTCTGTACTACTTTTCCTATATTTATCATCCAATTTGCTGCCCCCTCCATATCCTGTGAAATAAAATCCCTTGGCCTCCTTTTTTATCAACTGAAAGAAAAAAAGGCTTATTGAATTGCACACTCCCTCTAAACCTTTAAAATGACTAAAAAGAACTTTTAGAAAGAGGCCCCAACACTGCAGCGGTAGGAAATCCCAAACCATTGTGGGCTCAACAGTCCGCAAGCGATTAACTTCCGACAATGGCGAGGGGCAAACTTTCAACAAAAGCCTGGGTGCCCCCTTGGTCCTGCAGCCCATGTGTGGATGGACAGGCTATATGCAGGTTTTGCCACCCCAGAGTGAATGTAAACCAAGTACTAGACACAAACTGAGATTGATGTACTGTGCAGACATGGGGCTAGGGTTTAGTGACAAGCATGACAATGGTGTTTCCTGTAAGGTTAATTCTCAGAGGAGAGGAACAAATCCAAAGGATCCAAATCTAAACTTTAGGCAGTGGTCAAACAAAGTTCTCTAACTTTTTAAGACGCAAAACAAAATGCCATCGAAAATAATGATTAGTTTCCACGCTACAGTGATAACCATGCTCTACGCATGTACTAGTCTTGGCTCAAGACGTCGGTGATCGATAGTGATTTTAGTTATTGTTGTAGAGCGCCCTCGTACTTCCTCGCACAACTGTTTTTGTACTCTCTCTGTTAGTGCAAGAAGGCGCTGGTCTAATTAGTGTGCCATTAGAGAGCGCACTATTCAGTTTCGATCACTAGCGTCTTGAGTTGAGCAAAGACTATGCAATATGCGCATGTATGTATGTGTTATTCTTGCTGAGAATGTCATTATCAGTAGATTTCGCAGGTGTTCCACGTTTAGATAAAAAAATATGTTAAAAACACAAACTTGTGTAGACATATGCTTGCAATACAAGAGATTCAAGCGCGTAATTTTCCATAATTGGCCAATGCATAAAAACATGTAATAGTAAATCCTGTCATTACAGCAATCAGAATTCATTCATTCGTTAGACATATGCATTTGCCCGTGGTCTCCTCCTCAAATTATACACAGTTGGGATCACTGGCTCCGCTCCCACCACGGCCCGTCTTTCCAGTGCTGCTGCTGTCAGAATGATGAAAACAAAACTTGGAGAAACCATGGAGCTATTGCTCCATGGAGAAACTTACTCACCAACTACACGAATGTGTGTACTGCCATGCTAAGTGTGGCACGATGCCACTATTTGTCTTCAGAGTGGACCTACATGTACATGTACAACAGGTGGGACAGAGTTGACCCATCACATGCACACCTTCACTGCTCCTTCGACCATGGAGAAACCACGGAGGAAGGAAAATGATGCAACTGACCAACGCAACTCCATGTTGTTCATGCTTGTACCCACACATACATACACTACATTTTGAGTCAAAATTCACATTTCTTTACCTGATTTCAGCCACCACATTCAGACTAAGCAATAGTGGTGTTTCATTTCGCCGACCACATGCCACCACATGATGATCAAAACTCCCAAACTGACCGAGCATAATTCACACCCATGCACAGTTGGTGGTCATGCCAACTCTATTGGGCAATACCTCAAACTACACACCTCCGCTTGACTGTAGACTGGGTTTTCTTTCACTTTCCTTTTCTTTCCTGATTTTTTTTTGGAGTGGCCAACCACTACAGAGCCACAATTGCAGCTCATTATGTTCCGCTGCATTCTTCCCATACCAAAGAGAAGGTTACTATTCTCTGGTTTCCCACAGCCTGTAGGTATGGAGTGCCTTCTGAAGCAAAATATCCCTTTGTTAAATAAGTACATCTGGATGAGTTTTGTAAAATAAGGAAAATGCACTCGTGTAGAACTGGAAGTTCTTCCGTAACATCCCTTGTATTTGTTAGTTTTCTTATGAATGATTTGTAAGGACTTATGAATGTCTAACGAATGTTGCTGTCAATGTCAAAATGTCATCTTTACAGTATCTCTCCGCTTACCTTATGATTAAAAATGCTACCTCTTAAATAAAAGAAACCGCAATTTTCCAGAAGGAAATGGCCAGACTTTGATATGGATGTTTGTGATCTGATACACCGTGCCCTCTGGAGACATGCATACAATAGGGAACAAAAGATTGTATGCGTCTCCACATGGCAATTTCTGTGATGAATATGTCTCCACAAGGTTTTCATGAAATAGATATGGATTTTACTCAAAAACTAGGAATTTCCAAGGTATGTTGATCTGTCGCAAATGGAAGAGTTTTAGAAAAGGGATATTAAGTCCGAATTTCAGCCAAGGAAATTAATTCTGGTTAAAATAAGAGCATTTTGAAACTGTACTTTCAAACTCGAAAACTTTAGTACACGAGAACAAAGAAATGTCTCCACAAGGATACAAATTTCAGTATTGATGAGCCGAGTGTGTACAATGGTCTGTGTGCCTCTTCCATTCGTAAAAAAGGGATGTGCAAAATAGTGATAATAGAAATTTCCCTTTTAAAATCATTCTTTTAACACTGTCTGGTTTCTACAGACATTATTCAAGCTCTTGTTCCATACCAGACGTGTCTATTAGTCGATCCAGTATTGCAAGACCAATTCTTGAAAAGAGTCTGTGTTCGCTTTGTTCTATATCATGCAGTGAATCCTGCACACGACCAAGTGCTCGCGTGCACTTACCGTGTAGTAGCACCTTCAATTACGCCCCTATAATTCGCACACACAAACGATCTCTTGTTAAAACACTTTAACATTTTGTTTTATTCCTTGAAAGTATCGTCAAAAGGTCTTATCTTTACTCCGTAGTCGTTTAAAGGAAATCCCTTAGTTCAACATGGCTGCATTTGGGCCAAATTTATGAACATGATGAAAGTCAAAATGGTTTATCTCAAACAGTATTTTGGCTGAGGCACAGATGGGTGCCTAGCTCAAAACCTGTGATACCATTGATTTTCCTTATTCCAAGCTTGTATCTTTTGCGTGCCATACAGGGCAAGGCAGAGCATGTCCTGAAGTCATCAACTCCAGAGAGGGTCTGTGTGGTCTGGGATATCATGGAGCTATAGCTCCATGGGCGTATATACCAGTTATGGCTACTCACTATCTGCAGTAGTAGTAACCCAAGATCAGTGTTTTTGTTGGGTGAAAACATTAATTTTTAAAAGATGACCCCAAGCAATATCTTTGAGAAAACTTGACAAAGTCAAACATAAAGGAAAAAAGGAACAAACAAAACCGACACTAAAAGTTAACCCCTCCACCCCACAAAATAAAACCTAAAAGGACAAAGCATTCCAACACACTCAAACCCCCCTCCCCAAAAAAACCCACCGAACTTGGAATAGAAAGGTTGCAAATTACAGAAACTCTAACACTGCCACATCTGAACTGTCATGTCAAAACTGAAAATTTAACACTGAGTTTCCTCACTAAAGGTATCATTTGTTAGTTCTGCATTTTTGTTCATTTCCTTGCTCTATGAAGCAACAAAAGTGCTCAAAATCTAAAGAAGAGTGCTTGACAACTAATCTGATGAAGTTTTAGCTCAGTGAATGCTGCATATTCTGAGAAATTATCAGGATCTTAATTTCAATTCAAAAGTTGCCAAATCGTTTTTTGAATTGCGGCCCGAAATCAGCATCAAGGACACGTTCTCATTCAGCCGATTGCAGCTACGGGATGTCACGCACTGAATAATAGCAACTGCGCCCACGTGTGCGTCGCGTCAACGCTCGCGCGCACCCATTCACGGATTCGTTGAATTACAAACCAACTATATACTAACAGAAATTTCCAAAAATGCGTGTCTGCATGTACGCATCTTTGGAAACGGCCTTCTTTTTTTGTTTTCTGTAAAATGACAGCATGCCAGAAAGAATAATTTCACAGAGAGTTTATTGCCATCCCCATCTTTAAACCAAGTAAGCTTTTTTAACAATAATTTTGTCATGGTTACTTTTTGGAAAGCTGCAAATGATATACTCTACCTTTAAGCAAAGGGTATTTCCCATTCATCTACAGCGAGCTGCCCTTTTGTTCGCAGACAAATACAAGTTCACAGCTTGTTTCCCTGCGTACTATACTATGTTTGTGCACAAATATACGTGCTTACTTTGTATGCGTGGATTTGTAGGCCTATACAAAGCTGATTGTAGCAGCAATGCGCCAGTGAGTTTTTATAAGGGTCTTGGGTACACAAAAAGACACCTTTCTTTGCGATAGGAAATAATCTTTGGTGCATAAACTTTAAATGAAAAAGGCAATAAGGTCACGATGTCACATAAAAAATTGAGGTTAACAGGCTGCTTGTTAGACATTACTGCAAACTTTATGGAACATTTCATGTATATTGGTGGGTTTTGGATTTTTTTTTTTTAAGAAATGGTGACTAAATATAACTTTACACTGATATTGAAACCACAATAGAAAAAATCTGAACAAATTCAGATTGAATTCAAGCGATTCACAATGCAGTGCAAATTACTTTGCAAAGAAAAAATTAACAAATCCTTGTGAGTTATTTTCTTCATCAAGTTGATAATCTCAGTTAAACCATCTGACCACGCTTTCATCGGATGACTTCAGATAACTAATTTGAATTCCTTAATGATATGCACCACACACAGGTCCAGCTTTTTTTCCCCAGCAAATAATTACTTCAAAAAAAAAAAGCCTAGCCTAGCTGTGCAGTAGCCACTAGACCATGGCCAGATGGCAAGTCATTATCAGTTCTATTTCTCCTAGTTGTCCGTAGTAACGCATCGTTGAGCTTTGCCCAAGAGGAATCAAATTAGGGAAGAGGGAGATTTAGAGCCAAGATGCTGAGGAAGTAGGCTTGGGTGTTCCAACATATATTCAGCTGAAACAAAGATAGAATTTGGGTGAGATGCATCTTTCCGTTTTGGAACAATTACGGCAGCACAACGATGAGTTTTGCCAGTAATTAGATGAATCAAGAATTTCAATTATAAAACAAAAACTAAAATAACTGATAATGCGGGCATGCAACTTCTTTTGCTTCTCATGATTGCCATTACAAATTGAAAATACTGTACAAAGTCTTGTGTGGTTTGGAGTTTCCTCATTTTTTTCTAAATTCCCAGTTGCAAATCTGATAATACATGGGTCATTTTTCATTGATTATTGTAGACATCAAAACGATTGAATTAGCACGAGAAAAAGTTAATAACTGCTCTGAAATATTCAGTCATTAGTCACTACTTAGGCCTATAAATCTATTTTTCTGTCCATTAATGTTGTAGACAATTTTTTTTTTAATGGAAAATAGCTATTTTTAATTTGACACATTTTTCTTTGATATATAAATATATATATGTCACTGTTCAAATTTGGCCTGAAAACCAAACATTTCAGTAACTTAACATACTTCAACCTTAAGTTGTAACTTGGTTTCATTTTTTTCCGAGCTTGTTTCCAGCAAAGGCATTTTAAAGTTTGTGAGAGAACTTTAAAAAATGTTACAAATTCGATATGCAAGATTTACAACTCCCGCAGCCGTCCTAGAAATGTAGAATGAAACTCACTTTATTCTCTTTTCAGTGAAGAAAACAGTTTCATAAGTCAAAATGTAAACTCTTTGTTCACATTCTAACAGATTTCTGGTAAGATATATTCTAACTAGAATTTCTCTTCTGACAGTAAAACAAGAAGGGCAAAACATGTAAAGCATTTTTATAGGGTAGTTTCAGAATTCAATGACCAGGTAACATATGCTTCATTCACAAGATTTTATGATGTCGATGGTGATATCTCAACCATGTATGCCGATGTCTTAAATACATTATGACCTTGTCGTTAAAATCTATTCAAGTTTCCTGGGTATCACCACAATGCACCGGGACGCTTCCCTGTGCAGCCACGCAGTGAGTTAATTTAAACGTATGCATGGAGCCGCATTAATATTTCGTCCCGCACGAGCGCTTTTTCCCCCTACTTTCCGGCCTGCTGCGCATTCAAAATTTATCCCCGAGCTTCTCAAAGAATTCCGGGAGCGTGTCTTGGGGAAGTGTGAAATTGCTCGGTGAAAAGCAGACTGGTGCCGCCGTGCTAGGGACCCGACTGCTTGAGTTAAATAAGCTGATAGTGGATACATGACTGAGTTGGCTCTCAAATCCTTCAAAAGGAACATTAAAGAGTGTCGTTTGTTTCCTTGAAATCAATTCATATGAATGAAAAGGAGAGGGTTTTTTTAGTGTTGGATATTTTTAGACCGAACCTTTGTAAAGATGAATTATAATGAGTAAATTGATTTTGTTATTTTGCTTTTAGCAAATTCCTTTTTTTTTATCGCCCATCAGTCATTGCGAATGAAATAAAAACCTGGGAATATATATTTTTAGAAAACCTCAAAGTCCTAAGTTGTGACCGGAAACTGGCATTTGGAGCTTACGATTATGAATTTATGGTATTTTTAGAACATTTATATGTGGTACGTTTTATCTGCCTGTGTTAACATTGAGTAATGTTAATGTACATGTATCAAGAATACTGTTTGCATCAGCATTTTGAGTTCAAATGTCTGACTGTGTTTTGGACACATCAACAAAGCGGGTACCAAATCTATCCTGAATTAACGTAACATTACTTGTTCGGATTTTTTTCAAGCTAAGAAACCTTGAAAAATTGATGAACAATACACGAATGATTACTGGCTGCAACTTCACACAAATTTATGTTGCAAACTTTATGAAAATTAGGCACAGCCAATTAATGCATTAACCCTAACCTTCCCAAATCCATCAAAATTCAATCCCCATTTTGGTGATTTTTGGTAGGCAAGCTATGAGTACCAAGTCCATCAAAATCCACCTATAGCAGTGGTGGTCTTTTGGTGGATTTCAGCGGATTTGGTCCTAAAGCATTCTGTGAAGCAGGGTCAGTGATGGATTTTGGTGGACTTGGTCCAGTACTTAGTAATAGACACCAGGGAGTTAATTAATTATTTCAGAGAAACCAAATTTTTGAACGATTAAAACCAAAATTTGGAGGTTTTTAAAACCAAGCATAAAAAATCTTTCGGCAAGAAAAGGTTGGTAAAATGTGAACATGAATCCATTTGAGCTAAATGTTTGCTTTGTCATCTTTAAATGATGAATGAAATTGGTTGCTGTATTGTGGGATGGAATGGGTCTGGGCCTAATTTCTTGGTTCGCTTACAGTTGGCAAAAAATCCCTGCTTTCTATAGCAGAAAATTCTCTGCTTACGGTAAGCGTATTTCACGCGTTAGTGAGAAATTTGGCTCTTAACTTTTGGCTCTTGCGCATGCGTACATTCCGTAACTAAGGATTGTGTGCTTACGTGGTTAGCACATCATTTTTCTGCTAGCGCGGTAAGCCCAAAATGGTGATCACAAGCGTGGAATTCTGTAGTTAGCAGGGCCTTGAAATTGGGCCCTGTTTAAGAGTTTAAGAATTTAGCTGTTAAAAAAGTGCATGTTGACACATACTGGAATGACCGGAGAATAGCCAGGGTCTATATATATATAGGATGATCTTTGGCATCCAATAATAAATGGCCGGCTACTCTGTGTTTACTGCCTTGGACAGCAGCCATCTGCCGTCCCCGGTACCCGGTGTACGCAATAATCCCTTATATGTATTTGCCCTTCTCGGCTGCCGGTACTTCGCTGCCAGTTGATTTGCCGGCCGTTTCCAATCATAACAGCACATATTCCACATAGCTTTGGCAGAGAGAGTGAGTATTTTGGGTGATCTATTTATTTATGCTGTACACGTTTATGAACCAGAGAAACCAGGCTCATATCCCTCGATGCCGATGTCTAATTTCTTGTGGAGAAGTGCTGTGTCACCTCGGAGTGATCTGATTGGTCGGCCCTTGCAGTAACGAGGCCAATTATAAGCGTTCATTCTCGCAGGAAATAAAAAAGCTTTATGGTCATCGTAATCCCCGTCAGTAAACAAACCTTTCTCATAATGTGTACTTGCAACGAAGGTATATCCAGCAATTTTGTTGCTCAAGATGCTCGATGCATAACAACCCTGCTTGTAAAGCATTCCTGTAAAGAATCACTGCTCTCTGATGAGACTACCGCTGAAATTCCAACAAGATGTTGAGTTAATGAAAGTATTTTTTTAATGTACTTCCAGTATACAGCGCGTCTCGCAATTTTTTTTTGAGAGGCTTTAGCGTCGGCGCGGAAACACGTACCGCCATTATTTTTATACCATTTTAAAGCTTGGAATCTGAACTTTATCCCTGGCGAGTATTGGTTTGATATTTAAAAGAGTTTTAAAATTATTCGTGTTCAAATAAAGGCATGACAAAAACAAACTCAACCGATTTCAAGGAAAATAGACGTTGCGATACATGATCAGATGCAAACTCAAGTCATGTTGAGTGCGCTCTTTGAAAAGGTACATACTTGCACATGATTTTCAAAATTGTACTTGAAGCGAAGAACAATATTGTGAATTCATTTAAGGTGTAGTCTACGTGGATCGAAAAGAATAGGAAACACAGAAAGTAAAAGGCAATGAGATCGTCACATCATGAAGACGAAGCATTTCCACATTAGAAAAAATGTGCATGATTGATTTTCCTTGAAATCGGTTCAGTTTATTTTTGACATGCCTTAATTTGAACACAAATCATTTCAAAACCCTTTTGAAAATCAAACCAATACTTAATAGGCAGGCTAGGGATAAAGTTCAGATTCCACGCTTTAAAATGATATAAAATTAATGGTGGTACGTGTTTCCGCGGCAATGCTACAGCCTGGCAAACAAAATATTGGGGGTATTTTTGGACACACTGTACATGTATAGATCACCAGCAGGAGAAATAATATTTTGAAGTTACTACCTTTTTACCCTCATAAGTGCCCTTATTTGGTACTGCACAGGGGAGGAATGATTCAATTGTGGAAAAGGCTCCTGCTTAAGAACACAAGCATCTTGGTCAGCTGGTCAGGTTTACTGTAAACCCATATTTGGAAGACTATGCCATTGGACGTGCAAAACCCTAATTAAGACAGTCGCCATCGGACCAGACTGGTTACAGTTACGTATTGTGGAGTGGTCTACATTTGTATTTATGGTGTTTTGTACACCTGGAGAAAGGCACATTTTGGGAGCAAAATTGTCACACCAATGTCATTCGGCCCTTGAGTTATCAGGCAATGATGCCATGGACAGACATTTCCAAAGGAAATGTGGGGAGAATCTGTCACCCAAAAAGTCTCTAAATGCCAGTTGGCCTTCTGTCTGGTACGGTAGTCCCCCCTCCCTTTGCTTTACATGACAGTATATGTTGCCCCTGTAAATGAAGTAGTTCAAATCCTGCTTTGTCCTGCTTTTTTGTTATTTTTTTTTTATAAGTTTTAAGATATAATACAACATTTGCAAACAACAAAAAAAAACAAAAACTGTAGTGAATAATAGTAGTATCAAGCATCCTGTAATGGCATGGCACCTGGTGTGCTGTTCAAAAAAAAAAAAAAAATGAAAAAATGATTCGGATTGGGAAAAAAAAAAGGCTTTTTCAAAAAAACTAAATACTTTTTTTTTAGTTATAGTTTTTTGTCATTCCACAATCACACGTCCGTGTCCAGAACAATGCAATGCAAACTAGCTAGTCTAATTCACTCCCTGACGCTGACTAGCGTCTATAAATTGCTAATTTCTGAAGGGAGTAATGTCAGGGGAACCAGACTACACAAACAGCATTTTTTTTCCTTGGTTTTTCTAGCATCTATGAACACAAAACTTTAAACAGGTCAGCGTAACAATATTTGCTAAAAAATACTAATCCCTAAATCCATCCATTTCTGAAAATTACAACAAAAGCAAATGTTGTATATTACCTTGAAGTATTCAACAGAGTAAGCATTTGGAACAGATCTAATACTGTGGTGTTTGCTTTTTATTATGTCAAAATCTGTTTCCCCCTTTTTTTTTTAAGCCTGTTATATTAGGGTTTTTGTATTCAACTTAAAAATGTCAGTGATTATTCTTTTCTTTATATAAGTATTTTCAAATTTTTTGCAAAACAATTGAAATCAATGACAAAAACAAACGTTTTTCATAATCTTTCATTAAATATTGTGCCATGGAAATAGATTTGCAAGATCTTTTTCTGGGAAATATGAAGTATGTGCAATCACAGATGGTCATTATCTATGGGAATACAACAAGCCCTTTCTAATCACTGTAAAGCCATGTTCAAATGAAATAACTGCAGCTACGTATATATTACTTATTGCACCACCAAATAAAATACTGGAGTAGTTTGTTCATTTGTTCATTTGTTTATTTGTTTGTTTGTTTGTTTGTTTTTGTATGTGGAGGCTGATTGTTGATGGCAGCTTTCTCTATTTAAATTTCCTTTTGGATGATAACATGTGTTTTAAAATGGTTTACAATACACAGGTCATTGTATTATGTATTGTACAGGGTTCGTAAAAAAAAAAATTAAAAATGGTGCCCCCTATTTTTTCAAAGCATATCTGCATGTAGCGTTTTCCAAATCTAGGATATGAAAGCCCAATTAATAAGCTTTCTTTTAGTGAAAGAATCATTCTAATCGCTCATGTACTTTTCCAGTTATGGAATTTTGAACACAAACATTTGTCCACGGATCACATTTAAGGTACGTGATATTTCAGTAAAAATGAAACCATGTCGTATCCTGAAAATGATATCAGAATAATCCCATAAGTGTCCGGGGTAGCCAAGTAGAAGGCAGGGCAAGACTTTAATCTTGACATTGTAAAGCATGATATTTTAACATTGGAAGCAGCAGGTTTTTAAATAAATGTTATGATAAGTGCCAGTTATCATGGTTATGAGAGTGTTCTGATGTGGTTTTTTTGGTATGTGAATAGTTTTTGTTTTGCTGAAATATCACCTACCTTTATTGTGATCCGTGGACAAGGTTAAAAAACAGTGTTTGTGTTCAAACTTCCATAGCTGTAAAGGACGTTTTACTATTTCTTTCAGAAATAATGTTTTCAAGTGCTAGAAAAGACTTTGCATGCACAGTTTTCTTTTAAAAGATTGATAGATAAAATTTAAATTTTTCAAAAGTTTGTGTGACTCAATCTAAATAAATGTAACAGATTATTTTAAACATGGTGGCAAAATTGGGTTTACATGTAACCCTCCTACTATTTAAACAGTCACAGACAGTCAAACATTCCACCAACTTCCCCTGCCATGCCTTTTACACAGGTAAGTCAGCAACAGTCAGATCATATTTCAAGCAAGCACTCTGACTAGACAAATTCAGTCAACAGACAAAAGCAGGAAACTGGTGGCACTGCTGGCTTATCAATCACCCACAGTCAAAGCATAGCGGTATCAAGTTGCATAAACAGTCACAGCCAGTCAAGCCTGCTCTATGTAGGGTGGGCGCTCTTAACTGTTGAAAACAGTCACTTGATTGATTTTGACTGGAAGGACAACTTGGTAAAGAACATATTTTTGCAAAAAAGGGTTAATAGACCAACTAGGCGTTTATAAATGTGAAGGCGTTTATGAATGTGTCATTTTGATGGATCATTATTTGGTTAGTGAGAGTGCTTTTTCCTTAAGATAGAGAAAACCTCTAGGTGTAATTTGATGACAAGAAATGTTAAAATGTCTGCACATGCCGTGGTGCCAGATCACCGCGCTATCTGCTGCACGGCTGAGGTTATGCAAGATTTTACCTACTGTAGATTTCGACGAACATATGTGTTTGATTTCGACAAAAATAACCCTAACCGCCCTGAATCGTTCAAAATCCTCTTTGCCAAAGTAGAGGCATTTGTAGGATTGAGGTTACATGGCAAAAGTGTGATACTAATTTTGTAGGATGCACTTTGTTGAGGTCTTGGGCCAGACCTTGTGTTGGTTTTGCTCAGCCATAAATATAGGCCTGGATTATGCTTGAAATCGTCCGTACTGCTCCAGGATGTCACTGGCCAAGCCTCAACATTTTGACAGTCACTGCCGCAGGATTTTGCAGGATTCAGGCAGCGGTCACCCCTCCATGACCATATTCAAGAAATAATGGAGGAGTTTGCAAGATTGAGGCTACATGCTATTTTCCATGAGGCCAATTAGAGGATTTTGCAGGATTGAGGCTACCTAGCAAAAAGGCCTAGGGAGTTAGGGTTAAAGAAAAAAACAACAACACAAAAGTAAGCTTAGAAGATGAGGGTTTAAAAGGTGAAGTTGTGAGTGTTAAGCAGTTGTGTTAAAGGATTAATGAAGAGGAGAAATGAGATGCATTGGAGTTGCACACTCCGCGTCTTCATAAGACTTGGATAAACGCTGTGATGTGAACACCAGGAGCGAATACGATGACTTACCTTCATGTAGTATTGCACGTGATTACTTGTAATGAGCTATTATGCATTGTTGGTTGACTAGCACTGTTTATCAAATCATCCATCTCATAATGCCCGGTATCACAACATGGATGTCTCAAGGAGACCGCACCCTTCCCCCCATGGGGAAGACGTCCCGAACATGATGAGTCCAGTCGCACTCAAAACATCCATGCATGCAAGACCCTCATCATTGTAGATGCAAGGTGGCATGTCTGTAGTGTACCTCCTGTCAGTCCGGTGGTATTTCCCCTGGCCGTGCACGTGGTCATATCTCCTGGGTGGTGGTATACCTAATTTGTCCGCAGTGGCAACAACCACCTAACGATTCTGTGTCAAAAAACACCCTTTGCCCACTGTCCCGCCGCACACTCGCATAGACACACACACTCCCCCGCACAAGATAGGCGTGTATTGACACGGCTTCCTAAAATAGCCATCCCGATGCTATATATAGCCGTGCCCAGGGCACACTGTTCTTGATTGCCCCGTGAGTGGTCTATTTATAGCTCGGGCCGGGACTCTGCACTGTGATTGGTCGGCGTTATTAATAAGGAGGCATCAGTGTGGCTTCTCGGGGTGTATATCTAAGTAGTCGGGTTGTCTCCATTCGGAGAGCAGGTGATAGAGTCTATCGTTCAACCACCTCCCCCTCTTCCCACCTTGCAGATGTGCATTAAGATTTCTCTTATCCGTAATACTAGCTATTACGCCGCCAAACCTTGCTGTAGTGACAGGTTGCCTGTATAATTGTAGCTGTTAATGACGCTGTGTCCCCCGGTAAAAGCACAGTCTCTCAAAGGGTCATATCTGATTGTCTGTGGGCAATAATGCACATAGTACATTGTGTGGGGCTACACCGAGGAGAATTTTGACGTCGTCTTATAACAGATCAATTGCTGATCTGTGTGCAAGTTATAGCAATGCAACTTTTCCTCGGATCAGCTGATTTCCACATTTGTTTAATCCCATTTGTGCCATTCAAAATAGAAAAACACTGTACAAAGTCTTCTGTCTTTTGGAATTTCATCTTTTTGAATGCACAGTTGCATGTCTGAAGTTAAATCTCGCAAAATATCCACATGGTGCCAAAATTACATGTATTTTAATACTCCTATTAATATTCTGAATAATTAAAGTTGAAATGTTGCAAATTTTAAGGATTTCTTTTTCAAGAGTAGGCCACGTGTTACAGTGTCATAAATGAATCTAGGGGACCTACATGTATTACTTTCTGTCACTGGATCCTAAAAACTAATTAAGTCTTGAATTTTTTCACTAATTATTTTTTTTCTCATGGCTAAAAAATCAAAATGAGCTCATTATTTTGAAATAAATTTCATTGAGGACCCAGTGACTGTGGACATTATGTTAGTGGAAATTTTGCCATCAGATGTATTGTGTTGGCTTAGGTTAATACTGATTATTGGCCAGACACTGCCATGCACAGATATCTGCTAAGCCTGTACAAATTGTGGTTAGCAAAAAAATAGGTAGGAATGCAATGGGATGAGTTTAACCTTAAACACTATTTCATGGCGTGGATGTGCTAATTTAAGCAATTTTCTCATCAGAGGTAAGCGTACCTTTTGCTGTGTTTAGTGCTTACGGCCTCCATTGAATGGAAATGCATACTTGGTTGAAAGATAGTAATGGCAATAAACCCCCTGTGAATTTTTTTTGGCATGCTGTCATTTTGAAAAAAACAATAAAAAGAAGGTCTTTCCAAAGTAGACACACTTGTGGAAATTTCAGTTAGTAGATTGTTTTTGATTCGGTGAAGCTGAGAATGGGTGCGCACAAGCGTTGACATGACGCACATGCGTGCGCGGTTGCTATAATTCGTCGGTTCAGTGCGTGACATCGCGTAGCTGCAATCGGCTGAATGAGAATGTGTCCCGGACGCTGATTTCGGGCGCAATTCAAAACATGACTCGGCAACTTTTGAATTGAAATCGAGATCCTAGAATATTGTTTTCTCGGAATATACAGCATTCACTGAGCTGAAACTTCATCAGGTTAGTTGTTAAGCACCCATCTTTAGATTTTGAGCACTTTTGTTGCTTCAAATGGGAAAAAATGCACAAATGACAAATGATCTACCCTACCTTTAATTGAGTGGAATTTTATGTGCCTTGTGCTTTGCTAGGTTTTCTTGTCTTGTGCTGTAGTGTCGATGTAAGTTTCATGCATATTTACACTTTAGAATTCATAGATGTGAACGTTGGTTTGCTTAGCATAGCAGGTGAGATGTGCCGTCTGCGTCGTCACCTCTCATGGGCGCCTCACACACTCTGTCTCTACCAATGTGGCAAGTTGTGAAGGAGATTGGAATCACATTAATGCTTCCAGCTGCGGACCTCGTACCACTAATGTCTCCCCCCAAAAAAGTGGAGTAAGCCAGTATGCCCAGTTTCTATCGAGTTTTCCATTATTAGTCAAAATTGATGCATTATATTTTTGAATTCGTTCAAATAAAAATAGTCCTTTCTAATGATGTACCTGTTTTTGTGTCACCTAGACAAAGTTTTGGGAGACACTTACCAGTTCTAAATTCTGTAGGTCCGTATGTATGTGTTGTACACATGGGCATCGCGAGGGGTGGGGGGACAAGGGGGGCGCTTCTCCCCCCCAGAAAAGAAAAAAAAGCTCAAAAAAAAAGGAAGAAAAGAAAAGAAAAGAAAAAGAGGCGCAAAGTCATATTGGTGTAAATTTAATGGGGTGGGGGGGGGGGGGCAAAATGTCCCTGCCCCCTCTAAAACTGATAAATCAAGAATATGTTGAGAAATACAGGAATTTTTTGGGGGGGAAATATGTTTTGCCCTCTCTAGAAAAAATCCTGGCGACGCCCATGGTTCTACATAATCCCCGAGGACAGACACACAAAGGGAGAACAACAGATCCTTTCAGTCCTCGGGGGTTCGGTCTTTTGTTGGAAACGGTCTTCTGTAGTAGGTTTGTGTGCTTAGTCTATGGGAGAGTGTGATATTACAGGGCCAAAGGGAACCACAAAGCATTGTCTTCGGGAGTATAGTAAAACAATGGTTGACCGTATGACGGCAGATTCGTAGACCAGTATGTATGTTAAAGTGTCAGTTCAGTTTTTGAAGAGAATGTATAACTTCTACATGCTTTCATGGATTTTGATGAAACTTGGATGCAGTGACCCTTGGGTGGGAAGACACAATTCTTCATCGGATTACTGAGGTCAAAGGTCATGTAGGGGTCATTAGAGGTCATTGTTCAAATATGCTTCAAATGTTTCTTTGTCTGCAGAATTTGATGGATTTTAATGTAACTTGGATGGAGTGATCCTTGGGTGGGGGTTCATCACAAATCTTCCAAATTGGAGGTCAAAGGTCATCTAGGGGTCATTTGAGGTCGTTTAAAAATGTACAATATTCGACTTTTTTTAAGAATACAAAATATATAGGGATCAACCGCAGGAAAAAGGCGACACAGGCGATCCGCGGATCGCTTGTACTCTGGACTTAATTCTCCCACCATTTTTTGGCAGCATTTGCCTTTCAGCTTTTGAAGTCATAAGCCTAATTGTATTTTTGTTGCAGGCCTGCTGCACTTAGGCAAAGATTGAGCTGTAGATCTATCTATCATAGCAGCTAGGGCATACATGCGTACATCCCATGGTATGTAATCTGTGCAGTTAGGTAGGCCAAACGCATGGTAAATGAGTAGCGCTTACTCGATAGACATGCTACGTGAACATCGGTGAATATGTGTTTTTATGCCATTTCTGATATTTTATACAGTTGATTAGCTGATAGACTTTGCTTTCCTCAATTTTATTTTTCCATGGATGGTGATTTTGCCTTGACAATGTGACTTCATTTGTTAAGGTGACTGTTTGAGTACTTTCGTAAATTTAATGCACAAATTCTCAAAATGTCACACAAATTTAGATTTGATTCCATTGCAACCTCACCCTAGTCTATGAAATATCCCCTTGCACAGCAAGGGTCTATGATATGCGAGCAGATTTGGCGATAAATTATGCAAAACAAGACTGCGTCTTGACCTCGAGATTCTGACCACTCACCGGGCGCCTTCTATATCAGATCTTCGCTAACCCGTTTTGAAAGCCAATGTCAGGTTTTATTAGATCTCTACACCCATTGTTGTATTACAAAAACATGGCATCCAAATTGACCAATCAACAGCTTAGTTCAGATTTCAGAATGAAATGTCGTCATGTCAACTCCGATTGACTTAGAACAACGGGTGATACTCAGAAAACCTCACGTAGTATTTCACCCAGGCCTTCCTGGGAAATCATCAGATCTCCCCTTTCCCAAGTTTGTAGAAAAATTGCTAATTTATACTGGCTGAAATTTCTGAATCTTTTCAAGGACCATTATCCTGATCTTGCCCCACTCTCCCACTTCTTTTGTTGTTCCTTTCAACCCCAATAATTCCTTAGCATCTTCACATTTCTCATATTGTTTCCATAAATGGGAAGAAAAAAAACTAGGGCTCCCAATAAAATCAAGAAACAGAGCTTGGCGATGACAGCACATGGTATGCAGTATCATCTGTCAAAGACTTAAGTACATTACCCAATGCCGCGCATACCAGCGTGTGCTGACCACGTGTGTACACTTCCCTGTCACCATACCTAAATAGGGACTGGGCATAAATATAGAACACTTACTACTTGTGCTGTCTAAATATAGTCATCCCTGCCGTATAAATAGTACACGGCCATTCACAACGCCAGCCATTTGGGAGATTGGCGTTTCTGAGGAATTTTTTGTTTCCAGGGATAGCATGCATTATGGGCTGATCGGATGCAGTTGGACATTAAACTCTAGATAACTTTGTGTGCTTTTTCAGATTGTTAACAAGCTTTGCTCCATATATGACACAAGCTTTACGCAAACCAGATTGCGTAAAGTCGGACATTTTCGGTGTAAAAAAGTCTGATCATTGAGAGTGGGACTGTAGTTTGTCTTCCAACAGTGAGGTGTTTTTTTTAAGGAGGACGTTTCAACAGGATATCACTGTCTAAGCCAGTAAGCCTACTTACAAAGTCGCTTTCTGGAATTGTTTGATATCATTTTTGAAATTATATTGTCTCTTTCCTGTTTGGTCTGACTTAAGTTTTTTTTAAATATTTTATTTTATTTTTTAAAGTTATTTTATCGCTACGTACTGTTTCAATTTTTAAATTTATGCCAGCCTTTTTTTCCTGTTAATAAATACCTCTTTGGTAAAAATAAATCTTAGCTTTTTGGTCCAAAAGTCAAAACAAGTAAAAAAAATAAAATTTCCAACAATTTTGTTCAACAATTTTACTTCATGTTCTTCGAAACCCCCCTCTAGCTATTAGGTATGGCCCTCTTAAGAGTAGTCGTAAACAACTCCTTATATTGAGATTGGGGCATATGTGGCTGGTACTGCATGATGTGGCGTAGAACGCAGCTGTGCCGGTGTGGTGTGAATTTAGGACTCCTGACTCACTGGTAGTATTGCGCATGCCTACGTGAGGATTGTGAACGTTGAACCAATAAAACGGTACTGACACTTAGGGATTTCAAGGAGTCCAAATTTCATGTGACGCTGGAAAAGTGTTTAGACGAGCCAGCCGGTCTTTATCAGCCATTTAAGACCTGCCTCGTGACGGGCTATCGACCGATAGGAATGGATAAACTGTCTTAAGTATTTATGAATAAAGGATTATTTTGCAAAAGTTGCACATTTTTTTTCAGTTTAGATATTGATTTGTCTTTTGATCTTTCCTTGATTTATACTCCCTTCCTCCAGTCAAGATTCTGTCTTTTCCCGTTTCACACTGGAAGCCTTTTTTTAATTCCATGTTCATTTTATGTTTCAGTGTTCAACCACAAGTGCCCTAAGACATCATAAATTTTTGTCTAGCTCGGAAAATATGCAGTAACGTGTTAGGAATAGGCATGCTGTAGCAGCTGTAGCTAGTGTGATGTTAGTCAACTTGGGAAGATGTTTGTATAGAAAACAAATGTTTGCATCTGCGGCTTGCGTTACAAAGTAAAGTCAACTCAAGTTGATAGACTTCATACTTCGTTGGACAGACTATAATCACTATGTCTTTTTGACCGTCCTTCTGTTACCATATATGGTCATAGATCATTAAATGACTTGTATGTAGGAGCAATTCATTCATAAGTTATGATGAGTAAAAGATGAGGAAAAATGGCATGACGTTAGTCAATGTTCACAGACCCTGAAAAGAACTGTATAAAGGATCATTTGCATTTATCCCAAAAGTAACCTAGCAATTTATTATCTGAAAGCTTACTTGGATTAAAGATTGTACTGGTACTAAACTCCCTGTGAAATTATTCCGTCTGGCTTGCTGTCATTTAGGAGAAATCAAGAAATGTAGGTGATTTCTAATGATTCGTTTGAAAGTGTAATATCAGTGAACCTTCAGCAGGTTTGGTTCTGAGCATCCTTCTTTGGATTTTGAGTGGTGCTATTATTGGAAAGAACAAAATGCATGAAAAACAAACGATCCAATATGCCTTGAAAGCCTTTTACTTTCATGAAAACATTCGTTGCTCCCGTTACAACATACATTTATTACATACAATTAAATAAATTAAGATTTTCGTTATAGCAAATAATACAAAAAATAATCACTAGTTAACTTCCATTTTCAGTTTAAAATAGAAATTAATGCAATAAATTATTTGAAGCTGAACAAATTTGTCAAGAAATAATTTGATTGAAGAAAAAGCTAGAAAGTTTACATCATAAATCAATATCCTTTAATGAGAAACTATAATTCACAATTATAACACCTCACCCACAGATTCTTTATCTTGATTGGCCGAGAGCGAGTCACATGCAATTCCCTATTTTGCTATCTTGCTGTGCACGGCCAAAGCTACTACACCCATAGCAACCAAAGTACTATGGAACATTCTATTTTTCCTCAGCTTCGCCTCGCAAAAAATTGAATGCTTCATGTATCACCTCGGGAGGCTAGTTGTACTACACCACTCGAAGCAGTCAATATTTGTATTAGCTTTGTAATAACGGATAGACTTACTTTTCTCAACAATTTCTGATATTTGCTCATACAGTCATAGAGTATAACATGTGCTTTATTCCCTGCAAATAATTGAATATTTCCTTTGCACTATGGATTGCATGTGAGGAATGCCATCATCCTCAAAGTGATAAGTAAGACTAAATATAGCCGCAACACAAGCCATGTACTCTTACGGCTTTCTGTCCTGTGCAGTGTCAACCTCTTTCTACATGTGTGCACATACTGGCTACGGCTGTATTTGCCTTATAAGAACGTGACATTCTTCAAATTGTGGCCCATGGTCATGTTCTCTGGAGTGATTTCTTGGGGATTTACAATGAAGAAAAATGTGAATGTTGCCAATAAATTGTTGAAGGGTTTTGCTGTTAGTTGCTGAGGGAGTTGGATTTCCATTTTGTCCTGTCTTCATGTGATATACTTTATTCCATATTCTTCATCTTTGTAATTCCTGAGAATTTATTCTTATCCATCAATTCTGTATTTGGGATTCTGTTTTAGGGATGTGACTTTGTGTTAAGCTTGGTAAATGTTTAGCAAATATTTTAAATGCTTAAAGGTACAGTCCATCATTTGCAGCTATCCAAAAAGTAACTGACAAAATTATTGTCGAAAAGCGTACTTGGTTTAAAGATAGTAATGGGACTAAACTCCCTGTGAAATTATTCTTTCTGGCAAGCTGTCATTTTGAAGAAAACAATAAAAGAAGGGCATTTCCAACGATGCGACTCTAAAGGCGCATTATTGGTTAGTTGCTATTCATAAATACCAGAGACAGTTTACCCATTCCTATTGGTCAAGAGCCCGTCACGTGGGCGGTTTTAAACCACCAGTAAAACACCCATGCGTTTTGCGCCACGCAGTACGTGCCACGTGTGCCAATCTCCATATAAGGAGATTGTTAACGCTACGCATCGCCAGGCGCATGCCATAGACATGGCCAGAAGGCTGTTTCACGAAAAAGTAAAAGTGGTCAACAAAATCATTGGGATTTTGTCAAATTTTGACTTATTTTGACTTCTTGAACGAAAGATATTGATGAATTGCATGGTTCGGCTCGAGCCATCATCTGCGACCTGGCCTCTAGCCGGTTTAAACGTACTTGTTTTAAACCGGCCAAGCACATATTAATTCCCTTATTTAAAACATCTTTATACCTCTGGTTCGCTTCAGAACCATTCTCTTAGTTGAGAAATTATTCGCACATGGTGTTTCCGCAAACCCTTCATTATTTAGTATCTCCACCATGCAAAGCCTCAAATCTTACTTAAAACATCTTTGGGAATAACTGAACCCAATTGAATACTCCATACATTAGCATACACACTAGTATACCATACATGGTTATACACTCGACTGACCTAAATATCAGTGAAAGTCAAGATATTCTAATGTTTGTATTTTCAAGCCAGCCTTACTTAAAAGACCTACTTCTTGTTTTGGTCTTGAAGCCTTATTCAAGAATTTGTAACAAGTTAAGGATAAGGAAGGATTCATCTTAAAATCCCAGGGGTGTTTATGTGTGGATTGCTTCATTGATGACTGATATTAGGAGTGATTCACTAGACATGTCTTTAGGATGAAATGAATGCTTTCAAATATGAACTTATGAAGCCAGCTGCAGAGTTTCTCCCCATGGCTTGAAATGGATGCTTCCAAATAAGGACTTTTACAGTCAGATGTGGAGCTCTCCCCCATTTGTTGAAATGGATGCTTCTGAATCAGAACTTTTGAAGTCAACTGCAGAGCTCCTCCCCCTTGGCTTGAAATGGATTCTTCCAAAAAGGAAATTCACTATTCAGCCAATCACAAGATGTGCTCATTGTTTTCTGTGTGCCGTATTTGATGTATTTAATTCAGAAAAAAAACATCTGCATACATCCACTTGATACATGTATCAGTAAATGTCTGTACATTGCTTACTCATTTTTATGAGTACTTATGCAATTTAGGTAAACTTAGCAGATATAGCATTTCTATGAAGGAATTTTGCATCGGGGTGATGTACATTTAATATTGGGTTTTGCCCCTTCACTGACTTGATATTTATAAACACTGTATACTCAATATTGATCGAAGACTTGTGAGAGAACAAGTGAGAGTGCACAATAAGCTCTGGCCGTCTTGCTTGAAAGTCTTGCATGAAATCTATCAAAATTATCCCTGCCAGAGCTTAAAAATGTGACGCCCAAAAATGCGATGCCGATGGCACATATGGAACCCATACTTTAGATTTATGCTAAATTTATAAGTGATTTGTGATAAATACAGCGTGACTATAACGTTACTGCACATATTTTGCCTCCATATTCAAACTTTTTATAAACATCTTTCCGAATAATTTTTGTTGAGTCTTTAATTTATTTTTTACGGGGAACCTAGGGGGCTTCTTTTGGTCAATTTTCCGGGGACCGACTGACCAACCAGCCAACCAGCCGACCACCAAGTGACATTAAAAGCTCCTGCCAGAGCTTAAAAATTCACAAACTTTAACTCGGGTAGGACTCGAACTCACAACCTCCTGCTTTCTAGTGCAGACGTCTTACCACTCAACCACTGAGCTTGCCGGCGTCGGACGGTTGGTTCGAATCTGATATCACAACGGGTACTGCAACAAATCCCTAGTTACATGTATATGATGGATAAAGAGTTCAGTTTAATAAAATCCCATAAAGTAAACCCAACCTATGTTAGGTTTTTGGATGTCACCAATGAATCCTACATGTACATGTGGATTTGTATGTACAACTCTTTTGTGTTGGACAAAAAGTGCGGATTCGTTTCTACGAATCTTTAGCAAAGTGTGGATTCGGAACTACTGATTTAGCTTCACGATTTTTTCCCAGCTGTAAACATTATCGATGTTTCATAACATTCGTGAACATGATTTGAGTGATTCCCTTCATACACGATGGTGCATTGTCCTGTTGACAACAAAGACCATTCTTGCATTGAATGTGACCATTGTGTGTGAACGTGCGCCGCCATCAGGCCTAAGAAGACTCTATTCAAATGCCGTCACTTAAGATTCTCTGGATAATCTAATAGTGTTTGCGTTTTAGACTTACGGGCCATTATTGGACATTCTGGCAAATGGAAGTTCAAGGCCTGGTGTTTATTTCGTAAAGATTTCTCAGTTCACATCTGAAGACATTTCCCTTTGTCATTCATATCCAAATTGTTAAGTCTTTATTTGAATGTTCTTCTGTCTTTACTATTTTTCTTTTTTAAATTCCTTGTGAAGTGGAGCATTTACAGATGATTTCCCATTCTATTTTCAGGTTTTGTCCTCAAAATAAATGTGGCTTTCTTTCTTAATTGCTATTTTTCTAGCAATAAAACAGTTATTCACAAGATGGAATTTGCGTCGGGATGATGTAAATCAAATTAGGTTTTCCCCCTTAATGACGTATATACACTGTATACTCAGTGTGTTACGTCCCGAGTGAAAGTTGGAAAAAATCACTCGGGTGGGACTCGAACCCACGACCTCCCGCTTGCTAGTTCAGACATCTTACCACTCGACCACCGAGCTTGCGGGATCGGTTGGCTGGTTCGAATCTGATGTACATGTAGCAGCGGGTGCCCAAAATAGGAGATTTTTTGGGTTGGAATAACAAGTTGAAAATATAAAACTAAAAATTAATGTGGCCTGACGTTGCGAACTTAGCAAGTTCTTCTTCAGAGGCTAAAACAGAAAAAGTTGAAAATATATTCACAGAACAAAATTGATATGCATCTTTACAAACACACTGCAACTTAAGCTGATATTTGTACTCATTTTTTCATATATATTTTACTGATTTAATAGGATACAAATGATTACTATTTATTTATTTATCAGCAAAGAAGTACTCATAAAAATGCTGAGATAATACAGTTTTCCATAATCATAAATCCGGATCAAAATATCAAATAAATTAGCTGAATCCTGTCGGGTAAGTTTGCCCCCATCTCAGCACATCATCTTAGCTTCATCTGCTTCGTCGCAACATCCTCCTTCAGAATGAGAAAGCCAGCTGTCAATGTTGATGTCTTCTTCAAGATGGATCAACCAAATTGGCCTTGACCTGGGCAGACACAGTGTCTCCTGTGCGGCAGAATTTGTGCCGTCAGGCGATCAGATCTCTAAATTGAAATAAATGGGGTGAAGAATTGTTGAGTGATTTTTTCTTCGGGTTTTTTGTTCATTGTTTGTCTTTTCAATTTGAGTTGTTTTGGGGTGTTCTTTTCTAGAGGGAGGAACGATATTCATTAACCTCCTATGCAAACATAAATTACGTGCCAAGTTGTCCTTTCAGTTAAAATCAATCAAGTGACTGTTTGCAACAGTTAAGAGCTCCCAGCCTACATACAGCAGGATTGAGTGGCTGTGGCTGTTTATGTAACTCGAGACAGTGTTGCTTTGACTGTGGGTAATTGATAAGCCAGCTGTGCCCCAACTTGTCTGTTCATGATCTGTTGACTGAATTTGACTAGTCACAGGGCTTGCTTGGCATATGATCCGACTGCTGGTGACTAGCCTGTGTTAAAAGTATAGCAGGGGAAGCGGATGGAAATTTTGACTGTCTGTGACTGTTTAAATAGCAGGAGGGATATTTATTTTTTTCAATGACAGTTAGAATATTAAAGTCAGATAGATGAGTCGCAAACGAGTTAATCACAAGTTGCATCTCAAGTCAAATTACAAGTCAAGTTACAAGTAACAGTGGACGACGAATGACGAAGGAGTGCCTTTGTCTCAGTTCATTTTAACAGCTTGTGACTTGACTTGAGACAAGATGTCTTGTGATTGACCGGTGACTGACTCAATTTCAACTCTGTCAAAAGGTTTTTGCAGATTTTTATTCAGAGAAGCAGTCCATGGGCAAGATACTTTACCATAATTAAGTAAAGGGGACAAACCTGTGTTAACAGGAACTGATTGCCCATCTCTCTTTCCAAAGTGATTGGGCCAGACTCATATGCTGCTGTGGGGGGATTGCCACACCTCCTCCACAGCGAGTCTATTGCCTTCCCAGCATTGAATAATGCCGGTACCCATTTAACTGCTGGGTTGAGAGGAGTAATTGAGGTAAAGCGCCTTACTCAAGGGCACAACATGTATGGCCACGATGGGGCTCAAACCCACAACCTCACGATCATGAATCCTGTACTCCACCGCTAGACCACACGTGCCCTTATAATTAACAGATGATAAAATAATATGTGAGGCATTCTGGTAATATGAGACTGAACTGGGCAGAGGTCAAAATGAGGATTTGCAGGTATTAGGAAAGAGAATAAAATTCTCCTTACAATACTGTTTGTTGCACTTCAATCGGACATTCCGTTGACAAGTTATGGCTGTTTAAAGTTCGCATTTATCAACCTGTCAAAAAAAGTAAAATACTGAGAAAAAGGCCTGTAAATTCTCATGTTTTGTAGGCGTGAAAATGAAAGATGCCAATTGTTTTTCCTTAAAAGCACTTTTATTCCACGATTTTTGGTTTCTGTAAAACCCGTGTAGTAGACATATCAAAGATTACAAATATCAGTCAGTTGAAAAATTGAAAAAGAAGTGACCCTGATGCATTTTTCTCCACTACAGCCTGTGCACAGTTCCGTCTCATTTTGCCAGAACACCTAACATATGTGTGATTATTGGAAACAACATTACCTATGGTTGTATTTTGCAATCATTTCGCATCGATGGTTGTAAAGGCTTGGCTTTTAAAGACAGCGATGAAATTAATTTCAAGATTCAATCCCCCCTCCCCAGGTTGTCACGATCAGGGTGTGGCCTGTGCGTATGGATTTGGTTGTTGCCTACCCCGGGGTAGATAATTACTTCTCCCTACTTGTAGGGTATTTTAGACATTCAAGGAAAACATTGGCTTGTGTAGATAAAGGATCATGGTTCCTGCATGTGATTAGTTTATTTGTTCAAAATAGCAACAACAAGAAGAGATGTTTCAGGTGTTTTGAGATGCCCAGGAGAGACACGACTAGCTGACTGGATTTGTATTTTGTTTTTTTAGCTGTGGGATAGCAGTTCAACAAATCATCATGTCTCTCCGTTAGTCCGTTAGTTAGTAACAAACGTTGACATTGTCTATTGCTCCTACATATTTTGACCGATTTCAACCAAACTTTGTCAAAAGTATCAGTAGCCCAGCCCCAACATGTCACATGACCAAACTGGGGTCAAAGGTCATCTGGGGTCACTAGGGTCAAAAACCTGGGTTTTTTAAATTAAAAACACAACTTCTTCCAGAAATTACATGGCACAATCATGTGACTCATGCATGAACACGAATTTGTTGGACCGCAGCTTCCGAGAAATTTCCGATCGAGCTTGTTTTTTTTTATAAACAACTTTAAGTGCATTAAAACTTATTGTGACTAAACACTACTCACATTGAAGGTGTGGAAGTGTTCAGGGTGTTTTGTAGCTGTGGTTGGGGAGAAGCAATGAGTTACGAAGTGCCTTGCCAAGGTGTAAAGTTTAGAGTGTTCCCAATATAGTTTGGACATAAGGCTGCAAAATAAAACTGGCACCAGAGATGAAGGCTAAGCGCAGGATGATGCCGCGGTTTCGAAAACATCCTTCAAGCTCTTGTGATGCTTCTCAGAATCTAATTTGTTGCTGTTTTTTCTTCTCCTTTTTCTGTAGTGCTATGAAGATCTTGTTGAGCTGTCTTCCGAGACCCTGGATTGTTGATGAGAAGAAAGATGACGGCTATACGGCCTTGCACCTGGCTGCACTCAATAACCATGTTGAGGTGGCCGAGCTGCTTGTCAATCAGGTAATCATCAAACTTATCTAATTCTGCTTGAATTTGGGGAGTTAGGTCGGTGTGGTGGTACTTTGCTCACCTGCTACCTCAGTGACCCAGGTTTGAATCCCAACAGCCGGCATGTGGATCAGAGATGTAGTCCAGTCCATCACCAGTCCATCACAAGTCCATCACAACTCCATCACAAGCCTATCACAAGTCAATCACAAGTCCATCACAACTCCATCACAAGTCATCACAAGTCCATCACAAGTCCATCACAAGTCCATCACAAGTTCATCACAAGTCCGTCACTAGTCCATCACAAGTCCATCACAATCCCATCACAAGTCCATCACAAGTCCATCACAAGTCCATCACAAGTTCATCACAAATCCATCACAACTCCATCAAAAGTCCATCACAAGTCCATCACAAGTCCATCACAATTCCGTCACAAGTCCGTCACAAGTCCATCACAAGTGTATCACAAGTCCGTCACAAGTCCATCACAAATCCATCACAACTCCATCACAAGTCCATCACAAGTCCATCGCAATGCATCACAAGCCCATCACAAGTCCATCACAAGTCCATCACAAGTCCATCACAAGCCTATCACAAGTCCATCACAAGTTCATCGTAAAACCATCACAAGTCCATCACAAGTTTGTGGGTTTCCCTGGAATGACATTGCAGGGTTTCTCTCCCACCTGCATGTGAACATTTCTTTATTGAATTTTCTGTCTAACTTCCTTCAGCTGCTGAACTATACAGTGCCCCTGCAGCCTTGAGGAACTCTTGGCTCGCTCAAAATTAAAATCAAATGTGAATTATAAAATTAATGTGAGTTTAACATAAAAAGAGCATAAAAAAAGGATATTATGACTTTGACAATTTGATTCCCTGTACAAAGGAGTTCGACAATTGTCACTTAAGTTATTTTGATTAGTAATCTCCAGATTGTTTAACCTTTGTTAATTGCAGAGACGGTTCCGTTTTGCAACATTACATCTTACCTAGGTCAACTCAACATTGTAATTTTCAATTGTGACTATAGTGAACAATGTTTTTGATCTACCCCTACACTTGTGACCTAGGGAGTGAAGTAAAGCATATTGGAACACCATTTTAAATAGACAACTAAATTCTCCCAACTTCTTTTTTGTGTGTAAAAACTGCAATAACATCCACACTGAATGAAGCTTTCTCCCCAGTTTTGGATTAAATGTTATTGCAGGTGAATTTTGGGTTGTTGTACAAGTTCGATGTCAAGTTATCAGTGTTTGAAATTCAGACTGATGCAAGATAAATTGTATTTTGAGTACGACAGGTGTTGCCAAATACCTCAGGTCATGTCAGCTCAGTCAACTTTTGTCGCCCCCAAGAACTATAAAAAGGATCTATTTTTGTATCATTTATTGTCTTCGTTTGATGACTTACCCCATGTGTATATTGCCGCTTGCAGGGTCACGCTAACTTGGATATCCAGAACGTTAATCAACAGACAGCACTTCATCTTGCTGTTGAGAGGCAGCACACACAGATCGTTAGGGTGAGTCTCTCAGATGCTGTCTCTGTGTAGAAATATTGACGACGACAAATAACTCATAAAAGAGTTTTATAGTCACTTGGTGTCCATGCAAACTTGCATTTATTACTGCTTTTGTTACACAACCTTCATATATTACAATACAGGGTGAGTCAAAAAAAGCAAAACCCAAATGTCGGGACTATTGTTTTAGTGAAGTTCTGCATGTAGCACTTTCAAAATCTAGGATATGAAAGCCCAATTCATAAGCTTTCTTTTAGTACAAGAATCATTCAAATCACTCATGTACTTTTCAAGTTATGGAATTTCAAACACAACCACCATTTTTAAGTTGTCCACGGATCACAAGAAGGTTGTTCTTTCAGCAGAACGAAACCAAATCACATAGGGATGTGTGTGAATTGTTTTCGTTTTGCTGAAAAAACACATACATTTTTGTGATCCGTGGACAGAACTTTAAAACAGTGGTTGTGTTTAAAATTCCGTAACTTCAAAGGTACTGACATGAGTGATTTGAATGATTCTTGTATTAAAAGAAAGCTTATGAATTGGGCTTTCATATCCTAGATTTTGAAAGTGCTACATGCAGAACTTCACTAAAACAATGGTCCCGACATTTGGGTTTCGCTTCTTTTGACTCACCCTGTATTTCGTATTGAAAGAGTAATTTAATTAAAAGAAATTGGTTAAATCAAAAAGGAGACATATGGAAAATGATTCCACAAAAATGTGACTGTTTAAGGCCATGACAAGAGAGGCAATTTACAGACAACTAATGGCAGACAATTTTCGTGAAGATAATGACGTGCAAAATTTAATTCCTTGTAATGTTGTCAGGAATTTCTCTTAACTTTTACAAAAATGTACCATGTTCCACATGAGGATTCCTTTAAAGTTTGCAGTTCATTCCGTTGTTTAACTTTCTTCTATAAAACTTCTAAAAATCTATTGTGGTTTTTTTTAATTGAAACTACATTGTCAAAAAAATTGATTTAGTTTCATAGATTCAGGTTATAAGGAAGAGATTGTTACATTGGTCAAGGTAGCTTATGGGTGCAGACCAGTAAATCGGTCCAAAATTGCCTACGCCGGCCAAATCACGATTTGCATGCCCTCAAAATCTTCAGTATTTGAGCATGCTGTGGGCCATGAACTTGAGTGTTTATAAAAAAATATGGGTGGAAAGCGTGCAGACTTGTTTGATTGGATCTGTGTAATTTTGGAGGATGTTGGACCTAACAGCGCTCTGCATTTTTTGCAGTGTAGGGGACTATTTTCAAAAAGCTTTCATTCAGATTTTCATTTCAATCATAATCATCATTAATGCTAAAAAAAAAATTGAAAAGAAAAAAAGAAAATGAAAAAAGAAAAATGAAATGAGAATGATTAAGATTTATGATCAGAGCCTGAGTGTTAAGGCCGTGTCCGAAACGGGCTTCCAGAGCTACGGCACGCTCTATTGTCAGCGTCCCTAAGTATTTTTAATGGAGCAAGACGCCTAGACTGCTCCCAGACAACAGATTCGGATGCAGCCTTAGCTTCATACAAGTCTTACTCTCATCAGCCTCTAGAGGGCTCACTCAAGCCAGAAATTGTTTCTCAACAAGGCAGAAGATAAATTGCCATATTTATTTGTTCATTAAGCTTTCATCAAAGCAAACAGGTCAAGCACCCAGTTCTTTGTATAGTGTGTTCCCTAACGTGGCACACTTCAACGTTTACCCCAACTTTCCTCGGGTAGTGTTGCCAAACTTCTTTGTTGACAAACTTCAAATTCATTCAGTCAGATACTGTTACTTTTACCTTATTAATGCTTGCTATTGAACCTCTTTGAACAACTTCGGTGTCCTGAAATTTAATCCGAAATGAAAAAAACGGTGGCGTCCGGAAATTGGGCACAGATTCCGCTAAGTGTTCCCTAATGTGGCGCACTTAAATAAATCTCAGAAAAGTCCAAATTAGCATTTAGGAATTTTTGTAAAGTTGATAAATTCTGATAAACCATTATTATCTCTACTTACATACCCAACCAGAAGTTTGTCTGAAAATTATTTTCTTCTTTTTCGGGGGCTTTTTCAAAGGTTTCACTGTGCACTTCGAAATAAAATCAGAAAACCTAGCCAAAAAACATATTTCTTCGAACTTTGCAATGGGTAGATAAACTCGCGATTTATGAACTTGAGTATTTAAGACTTGATGAAATTTCGATTTCTGTGAAAAAAAAATTTTGCTCTAGCTAGGCGCTACAGGTAAAAAAAATTAAAGTGCGCCACGTTATAGAACATCAACAATATGTTTTTTAGTCCAGTATGACCATTCTCTGTTCTCATTTTGGTTAATTTTTTTTTTAATTGGAGAGGCATCATATTTTGTTTAGATAATTCCTCATTTTGACAGTTATGTTCCTTTCTATATTTTGCTTATACTTTTGGAAACAAAATGCAGGCAACCTAAAAAAGAAACGTGGAAATTGTACTCATGTAAAGCTTGTGAAGCTTTACTGCCAATTCATGGCATGTATGGACTATTTTCTGTACATGAACTCATAAACGTGTAAAAATAGCTGCTGCAGTATACAGAGTAGCAAGACACAGAATACTGCCGACGAAAATAATTGTTATTCAGAATTTCACATTTGTGTTCACTCTAGAGAATCTTTTCTTGATTATTAAGAAAGTCAAATCAAGGAAATAACAAACAATCAAGCATTCCCCCTCCCCATAAACTGCTGTTTTTTGTGTGCTTGACAATTCCAAAGGTCCCAATTGGTTAATTTTAGCCATTATGATATTTGTCATTCTTCATGTGAAATAAAGATGACATTATATTTTTTTTCTGTTGGGATTTGTCCCTTCATTGGCCCCAAGTGATATTTAGAAATTGTCCGAGCGATATGTCAGTGAGTTGGAGTCATTAAGCTTTGACATTTCAATTTCTACAATATTTCCAATTATATATTTGAATATCTATGCTTGCGTTCAGACTTCTCAACATCTGCAGTATGATGCAGTGAATTAAAACAAAACATAGCAGAGCTCTAATAAAGTAGGAAACAATTGTTATATTTTAATCCTTAAAAAAAAAAAATTGACATTAGCGGGACTAGTTATTTTTCGCTTTTTTCGTGCCAATTTTAATTATTTTAATATTCTCACAGTTTTTTTAATGACTTTTGTGGCAACAGATTTGGTTTGCAGTAATTGGAAACACCATATGATGCATGGATGGACGTCTTTTTTCTTTGCTTTGCGCATATGTGTCCAGACTGGTTGATTAAAAAAATATAAAGACAACTGTTAATTTCCTAGCTTGTAATTTTCACAACTAAATATAGACCCTATCTTTTGTCACATACAATCTTTCGTAAACAAGCTTGCAGTTGTCGTGCAAGCACTGTGAGGAACAGAAATAATTGTACATGTCATTACATATGCAGTGTGTGTAGCATAGTGTACACCGTAAATTAATTGACTGAATTTTTCAATCTTGTTTGTGTTTGCTCTGCTCAGTTGATGGTAAGGGCTGGGGCTAAGTTGGACATCCCTGACAAAGACGGTGATACTCCATTACACGAGGCTCTTCGTCACCACACTCTCTCACAGCTCCGACAGCTACAGGACATGCAAGATGTTGGCAAGGTGGGTTTTCTCTTAGGATTTTTACGATCGTTTTTCTCCTCTGATTGTTTCTTTGAAAGTCAAGTTCATCTCAAAATGAAATCGCTGATACGGCCAGCGTTTATCTTCAGTTTCCTTGACACAAAACGTCTGAGAATATGTTTTGATTCTCCTGGATGGGATAATCATTATTTTTGTTTTTCATTTCTGGTAATGAAACCAAGGATTCCTCAAAAGCGCCGTAGGCACTGTAGCTCGCAAGCCTAAAGAAACCTGTAGAAAGGAGACAATGAGAAGAAATTACAGTTTTAGAGGCGGGAGGAAAACCCCAGAGGAAAATTCTGGGGAAAGCTCACGGAATCAGGCAGGAACTGAAAACCCAATCCACATATTGACTCCGGCAGGATTCGAACCTGGGTCACAGCGGTGGAAGGCAAGAAAGTACCGCTACGCCAACCTGACTCCCCAGTCCAGTCAATTGCAGGTTACTCCACAGCTAATGCTGGTACCCATGTATTATTGGTGGAAAGAGGCAAATGAAGGTGGAGTAGCTTGCCCAAGGACACAACATATGGCCAGCAGCTGGATTCAAACCCCTGACACTTTGATCATGAGTCAAATCTTTACCTCTACACCCCTTGTTTTGAAGAAGGGGTTAAGAGAAAAAGTTAACTAAAACAGAAACTTCAGTTTGGCCACTGGTTCTGGGCTTTATATTTATAAGATCCTTCTTCAAAATACAATGAGACATGACCTACCTAGAATACAGATTGATGTTTGGGGGAATTTGAGCTATCCATCTATTTATAAGATTGTCAATCTGCTGTACCTTTGTCACTCGTTCCCAGCACACACTATTTACGCCGTCATGTTTGTTTGCGTTATGTGCCTCACTTTGATTTTCAAGGTGGCGTAGCCTTGGCAAAGGTCTATTGTAAAATTGAACAACGAAATTGACTGTAGCAGGGTTGAACCTGAGACTTCCTCAGTACCAGATCGGTGCTCTACTCACTAGGGCTAGATAGCTCATTTGTTAGAGCACTGGTACAATGTTCCAGAAGTCAACGGTTCAAACACCGCTCCAGTCAATTTTGTTTGATCAATTTAATAACTACTGCAAATGCACATTGTCAGTTTCCCCTTGTGGTTTTTTTGACAATTTGCTAATATTTTCCCCCTGACTATCGTAAATTTTCCTGCCAGCTCTTGATGGGCCTTGGCAACCAATCAGGCGACAAGAAGAGTAGTGCCTCCATCGCATGTTTCCTTGCAGCCAACGGAGCCGACCTCAACGCCAAGAATAAGAAAGGTCAATCGCCGATGGACTTGTGCCCTGACCCCAACCTGTGTAGGGTGCTGTCCAAGTGTCACTCAGACAGCAACTGGTAGGCTCATTTGTCATCAACATTTGTCATGGAAGTTGATTAGACTGTATCTGAATTAGTAGGCTATGACTAGCAGTAACACACATGTCTATGGGAGTGGAGTCAGCCACATCCATAGACGCATAATTGCCAGTCATAACTTAGTAAGTGGGAGTCGCCCAGACCACACCATTTCGTCGTGTCCGTGCAACAAGGTCATATCTCCTAAAATGGTGTGTGACGTCATGTACGCGAAACGCACGTTTTCAAGGTCAAAAGGTTGTATCTTGCTTAAAATAACTGGGATGTACATGTACACACAAAGTCAATGGACATCGCGATGCGCGAGATACGACCTTGTTGCACGGAGCGTATTCATGCGAGACACGGCTTTGTTGCAGGATCGAGTTACGACCTTGTTGCACTAACGCGACTATTTGGTTCTGTAGTAGTGCACCAGCACACAACTTATTAAAAGTATTACTATACCTCATACATATTCATGATTGAGAGCCGAATTCTTACTGGTCCATTCACCATCACGTGGCAGCCACTATTTTTGTTGTATACAAAGCACGCACGCGAGTATTCACGCACCGGGTAAATACGCATGCGTAGTAGACTATCGCACGGGTTATAGTCCACTACGCATGCGCTTTACGAAGCAACCACGGAACTATCGCACGGGTGTAGTACGCATACGCAAACATCACCCCAGCTACACATGAAAAGATGGCGGCACATGTAAATGTTAATCAGTGTTTTCCCGAGCTCAATGATGCCGAACTGGAGAATATTGTGGACAATAAAGATGCCTCGTCTACTAAAAAGTTTCCACAATGTGATAGAAACTCTTAGTAGTTACTGTATTACAAAAGAACTGAACTTTTCTGAGATTGAGCAATATTTTGCCGGTGACCTGGGCAATTAGTTTCTCCAAAGATTTCATGCCGAAGTGCGTACTGCAATGGGAAAATTCGGCTATGTTACAATGAGGTACATGTACATGTATAGCGAAACAAATGTAACATGGTTTATTTCGGGTGGATAGTCGATATTAGCTCCCCTCGGTATTGGAAGTATCTCGGAGAGCTTATATTGACTATCCACCCTCAAAGCATGTCATATTTGAATACGGCTTGGAAATCCTGCATGTGGCAAGCTTAAAGGGAATGACACGAATTTAATCCTGAAATATATTTTATGCATATTCTGTAATGTATGAAAACTATCTTAACCCTTACTTTTTATCTTAACTTTTTCGAAGAATAGTCTGGGGGAAACCCACAGAATCAGGCATGGACTGAAAACCCAATCCACATATTGGCCCAGGCGGGATTCAAACCCGGGTCACAGCGGTGGAAGGTGAGGAAAGTACCGCTACGCCAACCTGACTCCTTGTTCATCTCTCCGTTACTTGTAACAGGATTTGTGAATTGAGCTTTACTTTATACAGGGTGTCCCAAAAAATTGTGCAAGTAGATATCCTATAATTTCTCAAAAAGCACCTAACATGAGTATTTCATCCTGATGGAGCATATTAAGTATACTCTTGTGTATAATCAGTGAAAATGCCATGGAAACCCGTTCATGCAAACCAGAGATTTAACAGGTTATCCGCTCCGTTCACAAGTACCCCCTCACTGGCAAAGAAAGCACAGTTGGGGGGACCGACCGACGCCATCTTGCCTGACTGCAATATTGCCACGACGTGTGGCCGTATCATGTACCACTGCGTGTACATAGTACCATTCCCCTGGTGTATGTGCGTCACACACAAGGAACGGTGCGCGTCAACCAGCTAAATGTCCCGCCCATGGGACGTCACTGGTAAAAGGGCGCCCTCTTTTGTTAGCACACGGAGCCCATAAAAGGCTATGGGTTTTCACCCATTCATATGGGGTTTACACAGAGATATCAGTGCATGAGATTATCATGGGCCTTTTCACTCAGATGTAAACTAAGTTAACTGTGTAAATCCCATCCCATTGGAATGGGTGAAACCCCATAGCCTTTTACAATCTGTTAGATCTCTGGTTTGCATGAAGGGATTTCCATGGCATTTTGACTGATTATACACAAGAGTATAATTAATATGCTCCATCAAGATGAAATACTCATGTCCAGCAGTTTTTGAGTAATTAAAGGATATCTGCTTGCATAATTTTTTGGGGACCCCCTCTAGTAATAGCAGACTTGTGATTGACATGAATACATCACTGACACTTTAAAAAAAATCTTTTTTCAATTTCTGTAGTCAAGAAAACACCAATCTTCGCATCATCTCCTGTATGGAGCAGGAACCCTTGGAGGAATGCATGGTGTGTTCGGACATGAAGAGAGACACATTGTTTGGACCGTGTGGTCATATTGCCACGTGCTCACTGTGTTCACCGAGAGTCAAGAAATGTCTGATATGCAAGGAGCAGGTCCAATCCAGGACAAAGGTACATGTACATTGTCTTCCGTCAAACTTTGTTCCTTTTATAATAAAAACCCCTTACAAATCCATTCATAAATTCTTTTTCGGTCAAAAAATCAAACTTTCGTTCCAAAAGTCAAAACACGTCAAAAATTTAAAATGTCCAACGATTTTGTTCAACAATTTCACTTCATGTTTTTCAAAACGCCCTCTAGCTATATAATGGAGTGTCCAGCTCGCGAGTAAGACGTAAACAACTCCTTTGCGCGTCACGCGTGCTGCTTGATGTTGCGCAGATGTAGCTGTGGTGAGTGCGTTGTGAATTTAGGACTTTGAAATATGGACTCACTGGTAGTATTTACTTTTAAGGCTGGTTCGTACTCAACCCAAAAGCGAACATGAATTTTTGACATCGTGGCAAATCTTTAATGCCAACTTTTGGCCATCTTTTCCCTGCACAGATTGAGGAATGTGTTGTCTGTTCTGATAAGAAAGCGTCGGTTTTGTTCCAGCCGTGCAGTCACATGTGCGCTTGTGATGGTAAGTGTACAACATAGTTCAGGGCAGTGTTAGTTACGCGACTCCAAAAATTGTGCCTACATTTTCTCTGTTTTTTCCTAATGCATTGTACCCACTGAGCTGAAACTTCCACAAATTACTTGTTATTCACTCTACTTCAAGCAGGCATGCAACTTTTCCTTGGATCTGCTGATTTCCTCATTTTTCACTTCTCATGAATGCCATTACAAATTGAAAAACACTGTACAAAGTTTGGTGTGGTTTGGAGTTTCCTCGTTTTTTCCAAATTCCCAGTTGCATGCCTGTTCAAGCTTTATGAGTTTGTGGCATCATGAAACAAGGGAATTAGACTCTGCAAGACTTTTGATTTCAAATTCAATATTTGTAATTTGTTGAATGGCCAGGTTGTGCTAGCTTGATGAAGAAATGCGTTCAGTGCCGAGGCCAGATTGACAAGATGATTCCATTCATTGTATGCTGCGGCGGTAAAGGTAAGACTGCCTTACTGGGGACTGGACATGTTAATATTGGTTTTTCCCATCACAAAATCCAAATAGAATTGATATCATCAAGACATACAATTCCTTAATGGTATTTATATCCCAAAAGTAACCTACTGAATGGAGTGGACTGCTGTGGCCTCGTGGTTAAGGGCATTGGATTCGTGGTCTGGGGGTAAAGCTGCAGGTTGTGGGTTCGAGTCCAGCCTGGGGTCATGGTGCGTGTGCCCTTGGGCAAGGCACTTTGTCACTCATTGCTTCACCCCACCCAGGAGTAAATGGGTACCTGTGAGGGCAGAGATGGTTATTGTGGTTGATTTTAGCTGCTTTGCGCCGAAATGGCAGCATTGAGCTGTATAGTCCCCAGGGAGCTGAGACGATATTTGGAATGTTTCATGGGCCCAATGAGCAGGGTAATAATGGAGAAGCGCCTTGAGCATGGATATGTGCGCTTAATAAATACCCACTATTATTATTACTACTATTATTATTATCATCAAAAAATCTTACTTGGATTTAAGATAGTACTGGTACTAAACACCCTGTGAAATTATTCCATCTGGCTTGCTGTCATTTAGATTTTTGGTTAAGAGTGCTTTTGACGAAATCAAGTTTCATGATCAAAAGGTTGTGCATGGTATTTCACTGTTTTCTTGAAAAGTGTAATATCCACTGAGCTGAAACTTCAACAGGTTAGGTTTTGAACATTCTTCTTTGGATTTTGAGTGGTGTTATTATTGGAAACGATCAAAATGCATGCAAAGCAAATGATCTTATATGCCTTTAACGAGCCATTTTCTGAAGGTGGGAACTTACAGTTGTGTACTTTACAACGAAATTTCAAAACGCCAACTTAGTATTTTTACAAAATCTTGCAATATGTCATAGAAAGTAACGAACATCAAGTGAACAGTACTTTACGTCCAGAATTCTTTTGCTTATGAATGTTATTTTTGCATAGATGGTTGAAGCCATTTTTTTTCGTTTGTAATTTTCTTTGTTGTTTAGCTCCACCAGTAGCATCCAATAATAGTACAGCCCCGACTAAGCCACAGAAGATGAATAACGCCAACAGCGAGCTGCATAAATTGGAGCAACAACTACAGGACATCAAAGAACAGGTACATGTAGGACCATGATACTACTTGTCACAAAAGCCATGTCCTACTTTTGATCCTAAATAACTCTGTTGTATACTGATGGAATTACACCAAAATTACAGATCATGTAAACAAGGCATGACAAATGTTATGGAGCGAGTTTCATCAGCTTAGTGCAAGAGGGTGAGATTTAAACGCCATACAAAAAAAAAAACGAGTTTCAGAATTTGGCACTTTAGACTTGGCGTCCTGCAATGTTGATACAGCACTGGCAACAGTGGTGGAAGGCACATGCTGCGGTTAAAAGCTTCTGAAGGAATGCAGGATCACCCCTGATGTCATTGCACACCTCGATTGTTTGACGCAACATACGATCAAGGAGGTGTGCAATGACATCAGAGGTGATCATTCCTTCGGTCGCAGCTAGCATCTTCTGCCACCGTCACCAATGCTGTATCGACATTCTGAAAGTGAGTATTTTTTTTCGTAAGGCATGTAAATCTCACCCTCTTGCACAAAGCTGATGAAACTCGCTTCATAAAATTTGCTTTGTTTACATGATCTGAAATTTTGGTTTAATTCCATTGGTAAACAACAGGATCAAAAAAAGGACATGTTTTTTTGGGACATGTAATACTTGATACAATTTATGGAGCTATACAGATGCAATCGCCCTGTAACCTCTGGTCTTTGCCTCATAGTGAGCCTTCAAATGTTCCCTAAAACTGCAAGGTCAGACTGGCATTACAGAGGTGCGTCCCACTTGTAGAATGCCATGATCCAGTGATTACAGGTTTGACTCATGTAAGATGCGTGGGTTCGAACCCTGCCAGAAACATGGTGTTTGTGCCCTTGGGCAAGACACTTAACTACAATTGCCTCTCTCCACCCAGGAGTATAAATGGGTACCTGTGAGGGTCGAGGACCGATTGAGCGCTGATATCGACTGCCGCGTGGCCCGTGGCCTGATGAACGGGGGAATAATTGTAAAGCGCTTTGAAATCGTTGATACAATGGAGAGCGCTATATAAGCATTAGAGTTTATTTGGTAGAATGCCATGGTCTAGTGGTTACGGTGTTTGACTCATGTACGATGGTGCAATGGTTCAAACCCTGCCATGAACATGGTGTTTGTGCCCTTGGGCAAGACACTTAACTACAATTGCCTCTCTCCACCCAGGAGTATAAATGGGTACCTGTGAGGGTAGAGGACCGATTGAGCGCTGATATCAGCTGCCGCGTGGTCCCATGGCCTGATGAACGGGGTAATAATTGTAAAGCGCTTTGAGATCGTTGATACAATGGATTGTGCTATATATAAGCATTTTATTTTATTTATTCTGTTTTTGTTTTTTACTTATACGCACAAAGCCAATGTTTTCCCGAGGTTTTCCCAAGTGGGAACGACTGTTTGCTACCAAGTTGGCCAACGTTAGCATCAAAGGCTTATGGTCTTCCTGAGTTGTTATGTTTTCCAAAATGGCCGACACACATAATGAATGTTATGATCCTGCCGAGGCTGCAATTTTCTGTTTTCAACTTTGCTAGCAAGTTTATGGATTACCAGTATCATTTTACTCCCAGTCACAATTAATGTTCGGGGATTTTAAAATCTGCTAACCAAACAATGATACTCGTAGGATTGGCATACGGTTGCCACCATTTTGACAACAGTTTTTTGAGGACATCACTGTTCATTTTGGGGTTGGCACATTTGCAAGGCCTAGCTAACAAACGCAAAAATGTTCACGTGACTGGAACGCACTCCAAAATCCTGCTGAACTAAACAGTATTCTAGAAGCAACTGTAGTCGACACAAATAGTCTGGGGTTTCAGACAGGGGAACTTCATGCATTCGTTTCCTACTGGAGTTTCAACAGTGACAAATACATATGTCTGGGGTCGATTTCAGGAAACTTGTCTTATCCTACGACTCATCTTAGGACTTACGACAAGTCCCCGCTCTAAGATCGATCCTAGCTAAGATGCGTCCTGAGATTTCACTAAACACATCATGACCAAGATGCATCAAACTTATTCTGAGTTCTGCTCAGAAATCTTGAAAAAAAAATTGTTATTAAATGCCGCCAACAAATTCCACTTTTGATGACCCCCATGGTATTGTGTGCACAATGCTGCACTGATAAACTTTTGCTCAAAAATTCAGGGGAAAGTGACCGGGATGTGCCTCAGATTGCACCACAGAGAATCTAGAATCCAAAATTGGTCAGGGCCCTTAAGCGGGCCCTGGACCCCATGCCATAAAGGCTTCACACTCTGCGCTCCGTGCTCGCATATCAAAGTTCCACTTTGGGGATTAACACCCCCCCCCCCCAGTCTGGGATCAGGGAACAGGCCCGATTGTACAGCCCCTGTTTTAGTAATAAGACTAAGTTAATGTACTTAAGTTGGATCTTTCATTAACCACTGTCATGACTGTGTTCGTTTTGTCTTCTGCAGACTATCTGTCCTGTGTGCCTGGATCGGATCAAGAACATGATCTTCCTCTGTGGTCACGGCACCTGTCAGCTGTGTGGCGATCGTATGTCTGAATGCCCCATCTGTCGAAAATCTGTGGAGAAAAGGATTCTTTTATACTGAGGACGACAGAACATGTGACTGATGTACAGAGTGGTGTAAAAAGAAGGAACCCACTTTTGACAGCAAATTTCACCTACTTGTTGAGCATATTTCAAAACTTCAATTTAATGTTATTACAATATTGATCTTTAAACATAAGGGACAAAAAAATAATGGCAAATACATATTTTGTCTCTGAGATATGGTAGTTTAAAAACTTGATGTGCCAAACCTGTTTGTCCACGGACGGCTTTATTCCATCCGCTTGACTGAGCTCCGGAGCTTGATTTGAAGACAAAAAATTACACTAGACTTACATGTGGATAACAGTGATTTTGGTGACTTGTATTCAAATTAGCATTATAACAATATTTTTGCGATTTTATCCAAGATTTTTTCACCATGTATGGTTGAAGAGCTATACTTCACAACATTTATAAAAGAAAAAGTTCAAATAAGTTAAGTAAGTAGGTTAAAATTCCTGTCAAAAGTGGGTTTCCTTCTTTTTGCACCACTCTGTATGCTGTAGGAAACTTGCATTCTAATGATAAATCATGTACGGTTTAAATTTCTCTTAAAAAGTGTAGTATTTAAAAGCAGAATATTTTAATCATTTTACTTCTTGACTTTGCATTTTACCACACCCAAACTAGGCACTTTAGAAACATTTGCAAAACTGAGAGAGTAGAAATGACTCGGTAAATTTGTTCTGATTTTGAAAATTCATTAATTTATAATTTTTCGTCTTTGAGAGTTTGTATTCTTTTACAAGGCTGAAGCAAAATATGATCACATCATACCTAACCTGTAGTTATGGGTTGATTTTAAAATTCGGAAGAAAAAACAATTCCTCTTGGAGACATTTATCCTTCCCCGCTTTTATGTATTTCAAAATAGCCATATGCAGTTGAATTATCAAATTGAAAACTTGAGGCCCCCAAGTGCTAAATGTGTGTATGAAAGTGTACATTAAAATTAGGTACTGTACAAGAAGTTTGTGCATTCTGATTAAAATTCTTAACCAGTTCACGCTGGATGACGTGTATACCTGCAAAGGTTTTGCGGCAATCGGAATGGATGACGGATAAACACGCAGGGAGCAAGGCCGGAAATATCTGTCAGCGACCCCCTCACAGCGAGCGAGGCCGGAAATATGAGTGTGCTGCCCGAGGGTGATGGCTTCAACCCGCCTGGCATGAGGTCGATTGAAAAGTGATCCCGCGCCTCGTTCCATTCTTGTCAAAATAATCCCGGCGCGAACTGGTTAAAAGGGTACTATAGAAAATCTTGTCTGAGATCAGGTGATCAGTTTTTAAGTTGATGGTATGTATACATACTTTGTCCGTATCTTTATGCGCCCACAAGTTGAATTTGTATTCAACAAGGTAGCAACTGATTCAAATTTGATTTGTTTTTCATACACATGTAAATTCACATGTAACTTTTTATCTGTCTTGTCAAGACATCGCAAGGTTTTGGATACATTAATGAATTGAGCAATTAATCATCGACCTTTTCTCAATTTTATGTTTTGATAGAAATTAAGCACGTTTCATCTTGTTGAAACCCTTCATGAAAGTAACTCAAAAACTGTATCACACAATCCAACTATCAATTTCATGTTCAAGATTTGGTGTCAGAGGCACTTTCAATATTTCATTTCAATTTTTGATCTTACTCTCAATAACCATGACTTAATTGTGCGGATGTAAATGATAATAATATGATGCAGATTTTAAAACATGTTGGGCTGTGGGCATGGCTGTGTTTGGAGGGT
>JASAOE010000538.1:0-19381 GCA_029964075.1 Patiria pectinifera
CGGAATTGTTGTTTGTTATATCGACTTAGAGTATGCCGTCTAGATCCTACGCGGGATCAATGCGGGACTGTTACACAACTGTGGCATCAATGACATCATAATCAAGGCACTCAATAATTGCCAGGCAATTCAAAGTAAATTATTGTACATGTTAACACGTGCATTGTCCTGCTGATTGCTATAAAATGTGCATTAGTTTGCTTTTTATTGATAAATGAACAATTTCTACTTATTATAATGTTGTCGCGTAGTCAGCACAGACGTAGTCGAAGACGTTGACTCTACATGTAAACTACACCTTCGCTGAATTTGTTATGATGCTAAATAAAATGTTTTAAGTAATATAGTAATGTGAGATTTGAAGACAAATGTCGGTAATATTGATACAAAGCATTGCATCTTACTGTTTTAAGAAAGCAGCATTATCAAATACCTTTCATTATGCATTGAAAATATACTATGGAAACGTCAGGAGAAATTAAAAACCCGAACTATGCGCTAATTTAGTTTTGTTTGAGGACTTAAGTATCGTAAATAGCCTACGACATACTAACCCAAGATTCTAAAATAGTGAGATATTTGAGGAAATAATAACACATCCATGACACAAAGTTTAGGATTAGCAATCAGATATAAATCCCCATTCTTTCGAGCATTCTGGGAAACAGACAAAGATTGTGATTATTTCGGCAGTCTACTCTTTCAATTAAGTGAAGGCGAATAGGCCTATAACAATATATTATACAGCACATAACTTCGGGTGGTAAAAGCTATTGCCATTACTAATCACGCAATAGAGTGATAGGACGTATGAAAACAAGGAAGTTAATTGCACAAAATACTTTCTCGTATCGTTTTGTGACTTCACATTGATTAAGTAGCACAGATTTCTCGTTATCAGTGACTAGTTTGCAAAGTCTAATTTTACTAACTGTGCACATACCCATGCATGACGATTTTAATATTAAATACACTCGGTTTTGTGGCACACGCACTGAACATGTATTAACATTTTACAGTACATAACGATACCTTTATGTTTCCTGCGGACATCTTGTTTCATAGACTTCAGTCTCTGTGCGTTGTATTAATGTTACAGTCCATTTAAATTGGTCACCCATAAGGCAGTGTTGTGTGTATTTTAACTTCGAATACGCCAATGGCATGAAAGGAACAATTTTTTTTATTCGTTTATTAAACCTCCTTTATACTAATTTCTATGCAACACCTGGATTCTGTAGCTGGAATTATGTGCATTATAACTTTCCAGAAGGAATAATTTTCAAGAAATCCACATAAATCATGCCGATTTTGGCATGGCTATTTTATTATTTAGTTTTTAGATGAAAAGGGAAAAAACCCTGCCGGCACATTTTGAATGTGAGCAACTGTATTTGCACTGTATGGAATTCCACAGGTGGGAACAACACGTTAACTGAATTATACATTAGTCTCCGCTTCCAGGAATCGAATTATACTTTTGCCTGAGTTATTTTCAGGAGAAACACTCTTCGGAGCCGATCTGGGATGTTTAGAAAGAGTGATAACGACATAATAGTCAAAAACATTTTCTTGGAAATTACATTTACATGGTAGTCTCTGCGGTGTGCCGGTGGGTCATTTCTTGAAGGTAAATCGTAAAGTGGGGTAGGCCAAAAGTATCTGGTTTCTGGTATGGGCTTGCCCCAAAGGGTGGTGCGGCGACGCGGCTTTTTTCCCCTACTTTTTCTTCTTCAAATGTCGGCTGATGTTGTAGATGACGCTTCGAATATGAAACTCTCAAAAAATATCCTTCAGAGTGGAGCTTGTGACCTCAGTAAGGCCATAAAATTGAGAATTCTACACTCACTTACGATCTCGACCGACACAAACATTCTTCAGGGAAATTTGGATACTCAAGACACAGAATTCTAAGAGAAAACGGTAGTAACGTTAGACCATACAGCGACATCGACATCGTACATGAGCTGCCGGGCTGGTCATTAGTCTGCTCCCTTACATATTGCACCGATTAAAAAGCGTTTACAGGTTCCTGTTACACGACCATCGCTCCCTCAGTCTGGCTTCCAGACGCACAATTACAAACTTACACCACCGTCTGCAAATGGTCCCCGACTACACTAAATTTACTGCAAAATATATGGGAGCCCAGAGAGGCCACATAAAGCTTATACTCGATCACCAACCTCATCTAAAAACGCGTTAAAATTGTGCAGCAGCAGAATTCCAGTCATGCCAGTGAGTTTGACGGTTTTGAGACTTCATCTTATATTGAAAAAAAAACTTTTTAATTTTGCCAAGCAGCGCACGGCTATGACAACGCGCGCGCAGACCAGAAAACCGGAGACTTTTTGGCCTTATCATGGATTGTCATTTCTAGTGTGGTTGGAGAAGAATTCCAGTTGACATACAAGTATGGGTTAAGATTGATCTCAATCTCAGCTTTCCATAATTCTCACTGATTTCACGCACGCTTTTGTTTCGATTTATGCTGTGTAACCTATATAGCGTGCCACATAATTCCACAGTTTTTTCAAAAGAAAGTCATCGGATGAAAACTAAGGATTCCCTAGTTTTTCCAGTTTGGTCTGCTGTATTAAAGACGCGTGAAATGTTTTGCTGGTGAGAGGATTTCCTTCGCTCCATATCCCCGCCCTGCACCGACAGGACGCTAGGAAGGGCCAGATTCTCCTCGAGATTTTTGCGTGACATGTGACCCAATAGCACGCAGCGCTGCTTCTGTTTATCATACGTAGTGCGCGCAAGCTGCATACAATGGTCATGATAAGTTACCCATAATGCAATCGGTACTTCCTTCACAGGATTCTGTGAAGCGGCATCAGCCCTTCCCAGCGCCCTGTTTGCAGGGCGGGGGCGAGAATACGAGCGAAGAGGATTTCCATGCACGGCACTTGGTTTTTCCGCAAAAGTTACAGTTACATACAGAACTTTTTTCATTACGAAATGACGTAATGCGACACGTATAAGCTCACGGCCATGAAGATAAGTAAAGCACTATAAGATTGTGTAGCATAATAGCACAATGGCGTGCTGGCTTTTTGGTTCTTTCCCAAATAAAAACGCCTGTGGGTTTGCAGGAATACTAGTCACGAAAACAGAGACAGTCCCAATCATATTAGCATCATTCCGGCCGTCGTCTCAGATTTAGATATCGTTTTGCAGGGACTAAATTTGCCCCTGAAGTCGGAGTTTGAGGGGGGATAGAGGTAGATTTCTAATTAAATCGCTTTGTAAGTGGGCAGCGAGGGTGTGCGAAGAAGGCTGATTGTTGTTGACTTAAGCACGACTGGACTGTCACCCGTGGCTAAGAAGTAGCTAAAATGTGAGATCAAGGGAAGGGTAGGTGATTTGTTTTATATATACATATACGAGGCTTCTGGTCTTCAAATACGGGACCGAATCAGCCGAGCTTGCCTGCATATCCATTTGGTTCGAATAGAAAATCAAACAAAACCTGTCTGCACATTCGAGATTTGAGAGGGGTCTTCTACAAGTCGGAAAAACAAATGTGGTCCATGATAAGTTACCTTGCGTCGCTCTTAATCACTCCATAGCTTCATGTATTTAATCTTGCCAACAGAACGCTTCTTATCAAGGTTTAAAACGCTTAATATCAAGAAAAGGAATTTATCATTCTTTCAAAGCCCGAGGAAATCATCATATAGTTTCATTTGATTCATCTCACCAGCAAATTCTTCTTCCAAAGCAATGGGTAGAAAACTGAAATTGAACATCGGAAATGTAGCAGATTTTCAAACAGTGAATTTCATTTCTTTTTATGTATCAAGCTTTCCAATGAACGGTGTTTGACGCCGGTGCTTTCTAATGCAATTTTTTTAACGAGTGCGCGTCTGGCATTTCGTTCTTCGACTCGCTGTCCAGACGTAATTGGATCTCTAAGGCGCGTTGAGTTTTCAAATCTGCAGGAAATTAGCTGTTCTGCAATCTTGAAGAATGCAATGCAGAGGCAGCAAATCAGACGTACTGAAGAAAACATGTTTTGCATCTGATCAGGACTGTCCATGATAAAATTACCAAAAAAAGCATCATTGGACAAAGCACAGTTTCGCGGCAGACCTGCACAGTTCGCTTCGACATCCAAATCAAATTTTGGTGTTCGCGTTTCCGTCAGTGCGGAGACGAACATCAATAAGTGAACACGGGCCGTTTGTACGACTCTAGAAGCTTGACAGCCGCATCAAAACCCTGTCTTGTTGAGAAGCTGTCTTGGCGCACTTCATCACAAGAAGCCTGGCGCTCTGACAGAGCTCATAGCATGTTGATTGTGATCACGTGCACATTACTTTTACCCCGTCTGGAAGTGCAGTGACATGCAGGCTGGTCGTGTTCACTGCCAAAAACGAATGTCGGCGTTATGACGATCGTGACAAGACTTTATGTCTTTGGTACATGAAGCAGTTGGCACCACAGTGGTTTTATCTGGTAACCAGCAGAATTTTCATCATCAAATGATTTGAAAATTGCGTTTACTTTCTGATCCTATTTAATTATTTTTGTTTAAACAATTACGGTACCAAAAGTGCCTTTATATCTGATGGACGATATTATAAAGAATAGATCCGACCTGAAATGCTCGAATTTTTTGACAGGACTCGATTAAGTCGAAGATCGTGGACATAAGATCTTGGTTGGGTCCTAAATAGGACCCTCGTTTCAATTGAATGCTGATTGTTTCCCGGGTTTGGCCAATGGAGATTTAGTACTGGCACTACCGCACCACAGTCGTGCACTTAAAACTGTTAACATACAGATGACGGAAACAGTTATAACTTTATGTAAAACCTGTGGTTCTGATAGCAACCAAAACAGTGTAATACCCTTGGTATATACTCTTCGTTACGTCGCAATAGAAATTAACCCTCTTAAAAGTCCCAGGTCAGATTACACGCTGGATCCTGCAGGTTCTATGGGGCCTGACACTTTTCTGGGTCAAAATGACACTTTCCGGGGCAAAATGACACTTTTTCGGGTCGAAATGACACCTTCCGGGTCAAAACGACACTTTCCTGGGCCGGGTCAAAATGACACTTTTTTTCGGGTCGAAATGACACTTTCGGGTCAAACGACACTTTCCTGGGCTGGGTCAAAATGACACTTTTCCGGGTCAAAAATGACACTTTTCCGGGTCAAAAATGACACTTTTCCGGGTCAAAAATGACACTTTTCCGGGTCAAAAATGACACTTTTCCCGGGTCAAAATGACACTTTTGTCCGGTCAAAATGACCCGACAAATGATTCAGAGAAGTGTTATTGTGACCGGAAATGTGTCATTTTAGTCGGAAAAAGTGCAAAGCCATAGAACCCGGAATTTCCGAGACAATTACAAACTACGCGGGGCTTTTAGAGCGAAGTACCATGATTTTGAAACTCAATGACAATTGAGTGACTCTGAACGCTGAGCCTTTATCATGCTCTGTGTTCTTAATAGTGTTTCCACTTGTTTTTTGTCTCGACAGGAATAGCGGGAATAGCTATGTGTGTCTTCAACTCGGGTGGTTAAGGAGAAACAAAACATTTTTTCACAGTGGCAGAGGCCATATGTAATTAGCGTCCATGGATGGGAAGATGAGCCGTTATAGGTGTTGCGTAAGTGCGCATCCAGAAACTGTTAGGTTCACCACCTTGCGGTTTGTTTTCGTCACGTTGAGCGCGCTGAATACCGATAACTTCACACCTCCTATAAATGTTTCCACCTGTTTTTTTCTCGACAGGAATAGCGGAATAGCTATGTGTGTCTTTAACTCAGGTGGTGGCGCAGTGTTCGCTTCAGTAACCCTCAGAATAGACAACCCTCAGAATAGACAACCTCTCGCTGACGCGCATCGTGCATTTCTGATCAGTTCACACTGTGAATTCATCACCGACACCACGAAGTGACCTTAACCCCACAAAGTGGAAAATGTGTGTTTTCGAGATACAAGCGATTTAAGTTGGCAAGTGTTTTGAAACGGTGATCTGAACATCGTTTTAGCCTCCAAAATTCATACATTGTCGGAAAGCTGGGATCTTGAAATGTCACGTTAATGTATGATTTTTATTGAAAAAATTACTATTACTGAGTTATCATACTAAAAAAAATAACCATAACGTCACTTCGTGAAAACTCAAAATTCAGATAACGCAGTGTTCGAGTTTTCACGAGTGACGCTATGACTGACTGTGTATTAGCCCTAATGGGTTAGTGCTACTTCGTGAAAACGCCAGAAGTGAGTCGCGCATATCACGTGACATTTGTGTCACTTTGTGAAAACGCAAAACCCGTTTTTGACGCGTAGTGTGCAGGCACTTTACACGCGAAAGAATGGTATAGTACACTTCGTGAAAACGCATTTTCCGGTTTTGACCCATTAATTTGCAAATGTTAATTAATGGTTATTAATGTTTTGACAAAATTAATTAACTATGTGTTTAGTAACTTCTTGAGGTGATAGATTATCTGTAATTAATCATAAATCAGGAAAAAATCGACATCGCAAAATATCGATTTTTCGAATTTAGTGTCACTTCGTGGTGATGGTGACGAATTGATAACTTCTGTACTCGTCCGATTTAAAGATACCTTGAATTTTGAAGCAACAAAATTGCTCAAAATCTTAAGTAGGGTGCATAACAACTGACCTGTTGAGTTTCAGCTCAGTGGAAACTTTACCTTTGAGAAAACAGGAAAGTATTTTTTGGGTCTCGTTACTGGATTCCATTGCTAACGCACTTAAAAACTGTGGCACCCTAGGGCACCTATTTGAAACCATCTGCAACGTTAGTGTTCTTCCAAACGATCCCATTTCAGGCAGAATCATATCCTCCTCCATCCATTTTGAGCAAGGTTTATGTCATTAAAATCGGTAGGTAATTTTCCGGGGTAATGCAAATGATCCTGTGGGTTTAATGAGTAATATATTTAGTCGTGGGTGCTCAGGACAGTGAATAATGACATGGCAATCTTTTGTAAAAATTTGATAGAGCCAAGATTCCGGAATTATGGTAATGGAATCTTTCAAACCATCAGATTCATCATAACCTCTGAATAAATAAGGAAAAGTTCTTCGCGAAAAAATTCTCATTTCTTAAAGACAATTCAAAGAAAAATACTGATGAACGAAAAAATAACCTATGTTATTACTAGGTTTATCAAATGTTTTGCTAAAAGAAAACGAATCTGCATTTGTGTATTTTCTCTTATAATTTATAGATGTTGCGAGATTCTACCGTACAGCTTTTTCATGATCAATACCTCAACATAATAAACACACGCAATGACAGTCAACAAATTTTGAACCGCCAAGATGAAGACGCACTGTGGCCTCGACAGGTGAATTTATGCATGAATTTTAATGAATCCATAAACCGCATCGACTGGCGTCGTCTATGTGTGTGTGTGCCAGCCTTGTTTACCCGTTGCATTTGAATACTAATCCTCTCTGCACGCGGGAACAAATAGCACTTAACTTTAAATTAAAACTGCAAACATTGCCCCGGCCGAGCTAATAACGCAGCACGACAGTCAAACCATTTCAGATACATTTATCAACAAGGAATGTGCTTGTCCTTTGAAAAAAACCCCAATATTCTATGGTTGGATTTTAGGCTTTAGATCTCGAACGACATCTGCCAAGTTAAATCACTCTTTTATTGCGCTTGCGTTTTTCAATGCATTCTTGTGTGCATTGTGAAATGCTCAAAAATCATTCTGGTTTAAATAATTGTATCTTTCAAATATCAATATTATATTTATAGCATGTATTTTAGTTCCACCAGCTGATAAACAGCGGATATCCGCAAAATACATTATGGTAATAATCGCACCACGAACCGGCGTATCTCGGGTTTTTGCCAAATTGAGTTTTTGTCATTAACGTTATTATTTCATCAAAGTGCTCATTCTCAGAAAGTTTTATTCGATCGGAGTTCTAATTAATTAAGAACGCTAATTAGACTGTGCGGCGTATCTCTAAAAATGAAAAATGCTGCACCACGAAGTAGCGTATCGATACGCCGCTATAATTTACACGCTAATTCCCATAGTGCTATGACGTCACAAAGGAGCGTCGACATGAAAAATTAGAATTTAGCGTTTCACGAACCGACGTATCTCCGTGTTCGGCAGACGGCCACTATTACGCGTGTTGTATCACATAGGAAAAACATGATAAAATCTGTTTCAAGAAGTGACAGATAACTTTGGAGCTGAATTTCTCAAAAACTAAGCAACTCAGACGCACACGGGTTGCATACAATAAAGTTCAATCTATATTTTAATAGAAACCAGCTTAAGTTTCTTGATAATATTTCATAAAGAGGTACAATTACTGGTCATCTACGGCAGGTTGCATTGGTAAAATATTTATCCCTATAGTCAGAGAGAATACTCAGTGTTATTGGTACAAATAATACTTGATATTTTAGTGTATCAATTTCTCAGTATACAAAGACTTCATTTACACTAAGTCCCTGAGTTGGCATGTCCTATTTCTAATCGAATTACATTCAACTCTGATAAACCATCATAAATTACGAAAGTGAACCCAGTGTCTGTAAATAACTTGAAATTAGTGCAATTGAACTATTAAGCTTTTGATTGAAATACCATACGTTCTTAAATTATTTACTATTCCACTCATTGTAAATGACGGTATGTTCTTGTATGTTAAAAAAAAATAGAACAACAAATTAAATATCGATTTTATTTTCAACAGTCATGATGTTGGTGTGTTATTGGGAGATTGTAACTTTATCACGAATTGACGGCATGAAGATTGAGTCACGTTTCATTATTCCAGTCGCTTCCTTCCAATCTAATTATCACCATAGCCCGATCGCTATACTGATAACCCACTAAAACCCAACAAACAGTTCAATCCGCCTGGCTTAAGTAATACCAAACCGCCAAGCCAGACTCACTGTACGCCTACATTGTGCGATGTAACGTCTTCATGACATCGTCGAACCCATCTCACGTTTGCATTCAATAATCATAATACATGTACACTTTACTGTTACGTTTCCTCAATTTATTTTAATTCGTAGTTTTACTGCTCGATCGATGGCTTTTTTAAAGTCCACGTCAGCCATTTGACTTTGTCAATAAGCTTGCCATATTGTGGAGTCAAGGAACTTAATTTGCTGAAAACGACCATTTTAATACTTTCAAACATATGTTCATCTGACCTCGCATTCTCACAGAACAAGAAAACTTGTTCAGCTGCAGACATACATAATGAAAGATGTTAAACTTGAATATATATTGAAGTGCAACTTATAGTCATTATACTGAACCGAATTGGAAATTTGCGATATGCTTTTACACCTGGGGTGGAGGTCACTTTGGATTAAAAATTTCGATCTCATATCTGCATGAGTTCAACACTAATCGTTTGTCAAATGTCAGCACTTAGGGAGCGGGTGCTTTAAGCATTAAGACCTGATTCTAAGTGATAGTGGTTTCCACTCTCATCTTAAAGATGTGATGATAAATGACTGAGGCAAGGCGGTTCTTCCCCGGCAGAAACCTGTCTCCATCTCCTCTCGCAAGATCGTTTCAGGGTATACGTCTTGCGACTGGAAAGTTTAATGGCAACATTATTGCTGGCTGATGAGGAAGAATGGGAAACGAATGTCTCGCTGCTTTCCCGCGCCGCTTTCACTGCCAGAACATAATTCGTCTGGAGTCCTGTGGACCGCAATGACATCATGATAGTTCGTTGCCTTTTCCCCAAGCTGTCTGTGCATAAGGTATATATCTCTTTAAGTTATCGCAGCCGGGGCATCCTTTCTTAAGGGCCATTCCTTGAACGTCTTCAAAATTGCTTTAAGGATTACCTATTGGAGCACATTAATGTATCATTGCTCAAGGTGGATACACTGTTCAAACAGCATGCTGGTCTTGATTTGTTTATAATAGAAACATAGGCCTTTACCGACACTATGCTGGGTGAACAAGATGCACAACGCCTAAAGTGATATAGCTTTATGCCCTAAGCCATAGGCCTATGCCATGCAAAGGTTAATGCTCTTTTACTACAAATACAAGCAAAGAAGATTAAAAAAAAACTGTTTGTATAAAAATACTTTTCAAAATAATAGATGTCCTCTCAACTACTGGGTATTTACACAGAGAATGCGACAAAGGGTAAATCGTGGCTCATGCATGCATCATTATCCATACCGTCATTGCACGTCCCAGCGCTCATCAGTATGCACAATCGTTTTCATATACCGTCATGACAAGCGAGTAAAAGGATAATGCACTCTTTCTTCAACTAGATTATGTTGGGTATCACAATGCCGGATACTACCCTCGCGGTGTAAAGTCCGTTCTATTTCAGGTGCGTCAGTTCCGAGGTAATTAGAGAAGAAAATGGATTGACAGCAGACTCCCGTTAAACGTGTCTGGCCTGTGTGGAGGGGAGGAAATATGTTGCGATATTTCCCCCCATGTTTCTATAACACGCGAACAGACATGGTTGATTTGCAACACCCGTATTCCAAGTAATGAACAGAGTGAAAGAACATCCACGGTGCGTGCAAAGGTGTTAGAAAAAAATATCCTCTCTTCACACCTGTTCGTAATGGCAATTATAAACCCTCATTACAATGTATTCTTATCGGAATGCACTCAGAATTCTTTCATTCGTTGGTTGTCCCAAGTGGCGACCGTGAGAGCCCTTCTTGCGCCGAACCGCTGCGCCAGAGTGACCGCTACAGTAATGTCCAGAGTCTTCAATTCAGGCTGTCGGCAATCTTCATTGATTCACTGCACTTCTAACTTGCCTGACCAGGAGACAAAAGTCTCCTCTTAAGTAACATCCGGGCAGTGCGTCCCCTGCCTTAATGCTTGCAGACATCAGGTCGGCAGGATGTACCTTTTGACCCCAAGAGACAACCAGACTGAGGTTTCTTCTTCTTCTATTCTGGAGATGCGTGCAGCAGACTCGTGTGTTTATAGGTAACAACAGGCACGTCAGGGTAGTGGATGAATAAATCCTGATTTCACATTAACCGGTTTGCAGTATAATTATGCAACCAAAAACATCCCAAATCCGTATTCTTTTGACGAATGAGAACTCTAGAAATCAGCCACAATTATACTGGTCTGGTATCCACTTTGTAAGACAAAGATCGTGCCATCGGATTCACCACACAACGCCTACGTCAGCTTATATTCTATAAGGTTATACCAATACCAATTGAAAGGTTATATTTTATTTTAAAAGGTCTGCAACATTGGCCTTAGTAAGCAACACTACCCCAATATAGTAGATTGCGTAGGCTTTTGTATGTAGAAAATTTCCAATTTGCAAGTTACAGCCGGTTATAAACATCCCTTGTGCCAGCCGTTTTCCTTTTGTCAACCTCGTTCTTTTTGTGTGTTTTCTTAGTTCACAAGTCTCCACTTTATTGGCCGACCATTATATAAAATGGGGTCAATCTCTGTGATGAAGGCTTTTTTTTTGAGATCAACATGTTTGTGCTACACCGCTGTAGAGTTGTCTGTTTGTCTCGTGAAGGAGAGAAAGTAGTTATTAAGGCTCCTATCTTTTGATATTTTGATTTCGTAGAGTATGCAGCAATGTGGACAAGGTTCCTTGTAGACAGCACTGTTACACACCTATGTTCCGCCTACCTATGTTCCGACACATTGGCACACTATGTTCCCTAAGCCTAACCCTAACCCTAACCGGAACGTAAGGTGTCGGAACATATAGAGCAGTCACCGACAAGACATGGGCACAACATACATCAAGTTGTTATTGTGAACAAACAATGTAATGAGTTTGAATCACCCGAGATAGGCCGTAACAACACTTGTAAAATGGATATTACGTTAAACAAAGGAACAAACAGTCAACAAGTCTTAACCACAATAATATTTGCATACAGTAATATTCCAAACTGAGTATTCAGAATGAAGAGAAAATCATGTATGTTCTTCAGCTACACATGAAAAAGTAATGAAAGGGAAAAGTCCCTTATACTTATTCAATGGATTCGGATACCTTAATCAACTGTGTCTTATTTTCTTCTCATATATTATTCTCTTTTCAGGCCTTTCCATGTGGTTCATTGGACTTTTGCAGTAAACAAACATGGCCGCTGTACGTGACAGAGGTGAATTTCCAATCCTGTTCGAAAAAAATGCCACAGCTTTGATTTCGTAAGTTCCTCTGTGTGATTTATCATACATAGCGAAACGTGTACAGGATCAATTACGTTCTCGGACTTTGGAATGGAATAGCGATGGGAGAAAAAAAATCTGACTTATGAGAAAAGCGCGGTGTCAACAAAACGAGAACATGAGGTCTTTGTGCCTATTCATATTAGTATACGTAGACAGAAAGCTCTCCGATATAAGAACTGTATACCCGGGTATAAGGAACTCTGGGCTTAAAAGCCAGATTGCTCGGGCAATGCTGGAAACACAATGGGCAACATGCGGAACGTATTATGAGTGCACACCTGTAAATAGGCCTAAACCCATCCGCCTAGCTCATGAATAAACGTTATACCCTCAAAATAGTTCATATTAGAGAGGTCTGAGAGCCAGAAAATCGGAAAATTGAAGATATTATGGCAATGAACCTCCGGCCAGGACTTGGGGCTTCCAATTCTGAACATTTTGGATGCAATTGGGATCGAAAAGGGCGCTTTTTTGCCATGATGTGGAGGGATCGTTTTTGAAGATGGCTACCTTTCCGCTCTGGGAAAAATAGGAGTCGTCTTCTTTGGGTGAGAATTTCTCGAAAAGTCAATGGTCAAGCCACCAAAAATGAAAGGAAAATGAAAGATGACATGCTGATCATCATTTTTCTGTGCAGCTTAAATATATGTGGGAGTTCTGAGTGTGTTTTTTTTTTAAAGAATTTTGAATTCCATGGCATTTAGCACTGGTGTCTATGGGGATTTTAATACAGAGGTGCATCCTATATACGGACACTGTGATGCCATGTTTCTCTTATGTCTGCCATGTACTTGTCAATTAATGTCAGTGGCGGGTCAACAGGGGGTGGGGTTTAACTCTTCCTCGAGACGCAAAAAAGGGAAATAACAGAAGGAATAGCACACGTAGTACTGTAGAACATACCTCCTACCACCCCCCCCCTCTTGACAGATAAACCCCTCTTGCGCCAAACCTGGCTCCGCCCCCGTGAAATTAATTCTGTCATTAATTTCTTTTTATTCAAACACTACACGGTTTTTCTGTTTTGAGTTTTATTACTTGTTTTTAATTACAATCTATAACGAGAGCAGAATACTCCAATTATTATCCACGGTCATAAGTATAAGTGGGAAACAAAGTACCCGCAAATTTAGATTTGTTTCTGTATAATGAATGATACATGGCGCCACTGGATTAAGGCCAGGGTGTTTTAGATGGTTGAAATTAAGTGGTTTAAGTACCGAGGGGTATTTGAATAAATTAAGCAGTGAATTGTATAAAATTGACACTCATGAATTCCAGGGCAAAACTATTGTGTTAAACTAGTGTTTCAATACTGATTGCATCACCTAAAGCAGATGACCGTTTACGCAGCAACCAATTCTTATTGAAGTATTCTATGGTAAAAAAAAAATGGGGATGATCAATTCAACCTGTTACGAAAGCTCACCTTCTCATTCGAAAAGTCAAATAAGACAGTGTATGGTTATTGTTTCCCCCACCGAAAGATCGTCTTTGGCTTGGCTACGCTAATAAAAATTTCTACGACAGCAGCGAAAATCCCATTGTGACCTGCATAATTCCTATAGCCTCAAAGTTAAGCTGGGAATTGTCCTGTAACGGGACACTGACGAATTATGATTTTCTTGAAGGAAGGCATTCATCGCATTGATCGTAATTTGAAACTAGATATCGCCGTTGCGGCCACGCCGTTCAAAAGCCCAACTCGTGGGGATCGCTGCGCTGCCCGCATGCAGATTGTCAGAAATGGTGATGCATACAACTCGGACAGCTCTCTACTTGTCCACCGAAAAGACAGAAAAACCATATATGATATCGCATTAAGACAGCAGAAAGACTTGTATGGCTCGGGGGTACAAAAGCAAAGTGATGGGTGCTGTCACGTTGGTTAGAGACATCACTTTTTATTTCAACCCGATGTTTACCACCGAAGCGAGTAGGTCCAAGGGCCAATAAGCCATTTGCGAGTTAAATTTGAATACAATCTGGAACGCTGACTTCATTCAATGCTTTGCACGTTTTAACTTTGCATTCTCCAGACCAAAGAGACTGTTACTATATCGCGTGATTCGGGGCAAGCCTTATGCTAGCAACCCCCAGCTCCGGCATGGTCTGGTGTCTTTGCGCCATTCTCACCCATTGTGAACAATGTATCGGTGCTGCAGTGCGTCTCTTACGTAGCTATGCAAGAGCTTGCCCCGGATCATGCGATTAGGAACAGTGTCTTTGGTCCGGAGAATTCAAAGTTAAAATGTGTCAAGCATTCTGAGCAAGTCAGTGTACCAGATGTTTTTCAAATTTAAATCCCAAAGGGTATAGGCGACTCGCAAATGGCTTATTATTATTCGTGAAGCTACTGAGGACAGAATTTTGCTAAGCGAACATTTTAAGCCAAAACAGGTTACCAGCTAAATACGCCATGTAAATTATATTGCCAGTGTGGCTGGTACTCTGCTGAGTTATGCTTAGCACGTACATTTGCCAAGCAATATTTTCGGCCTAGCAGCTGCATGAAATTTGCCCTCGAACTACCCCAGTTAACAGTTAATGCTAGACTAACGTACAGTTAAACGTGACCGTGGATTAGTACGTGGGAATTATATTTTGTTATTAAAAATTCAGTATGTCATGCGGAATGATTACAACATACCAGGAATGATGACACCATCACGAAAACTAATCTTTTTAATCCTCTTCGTTGGAGAGGACCTAGGTTATAATTAACTTTCGATAATGCAGTTGGGAAATTGATCCAAGGGTGGATTAAATGTAAGTTGAAATGCCAGTATTTCTCCCTTTAATATGCATTTGGTATAGTGATACATCCGTGGAATTGATTTAAGAGGCAACAAACCAAAATTGTTAAGAATACTCGCCTAACTAAATTGGGTTGACAGAGATACAATGTTGGCACAGCTGGACCTCTAGGGGCATTGCGCTAGACTTCGCTCCGACACGACAATATCAAGTTATACCGACCTATTTCCAGAACCAGAGGCGATAAAAGACTCGATAAAAAAAATATGGAAGACTCCGTGACAACTTTAAAAGAGCGTCACCGGTTACCGGGGCGAGATGAAAACAAAAGCTTCCTAGAGATAACCATTTGTTACGAAATAAATATAATCCAAAGTCATTCTGTTGAGGAAGAAATATTCGTTCGTTGACACTTTAGGATAAAGTTGCCTGTTAAATTAAAGCGTTCTCGCGTGTATCATTTAGCCGGGCAAATTAAAGTCGATGTTCAACTTTTCAACAGTTCCCCTCCGGGAATCAATGAGCACTTCTCCAAAAATAAGACCACGCCAAGCCGAGTAATTTCCCATGACACCAAGTTACCTCCTTCTAGAAACTCGGTATTATGTATGGTGTTATGGATATTTTGAAGTGTTGGACCGGTTAAATTAAAGCTTACTAAGCGGCGTACTCCACATTAAGGACCCTCGAGGTAGCGTGGAAACAGAACTACATGTGGGATTTGTTCCACGTTGTACTGACTTCATCTCAGCGCCTCCCTATGGTCCCCAAGCTGGGTTGGGGTAATGCATTACTCTGCATGAGACCTGTACTCGTTCTTATAATGGAGGAGTATGAATTCCATGCACACAATACAATGAGCGTGCAGGCAATCACGAACCCGCGCAAAAATACTCATCTGAATGCAAAAGCACGCTTGACACATTTCTGCAAAAAAAAGGCGGCTGATCCATGGTTTGTTGAAGACGATTTGAATATCAAGTTCGTTTTTTTTATGGAGGATATCTCATGCCTTGGAACAAGAAATCACGTGACGTCTCCTTTATTTACCCTTTTTGCTGGTCAAAGAGGGCCAGCTCAGTGTCCTCATTGTACCTGACTGACTGACTGACTATCACGTGCGAATTAGACTAGTTACCTGTCTCACTGACTGACTATCACGTGCGAATTAGACTGGTTACCTATCTCACTGACTGACTATCACGTGCGAATTAAACTGGTTATCTGTCTCACTGACTGACTATCACGTGTGAATTAGACTGGTTACCTATCCCACTGACTGACTATCACGTGCGAATTAGACTGGTTACCTATCTCACTGACTGACTATCACGTGTGAATTAGACTGGTTACCTATCTCACTTACTGACTGTCACGTGTGAATTAAACTGGTTACCTATCTCACTGCATGACTGACTGTTATTTTCTCCTTACACTGGTGGTCTGGACCAGCTTTACGAGGCTTGTCTATTCATGTATTGCATGTAGCATCTGAATCTGCACCACGTGTGTATTAGTCTGGCGCCGCTAACCGGGCTATGTTGTGTATTTCCATGATACACGTGTACGCAACACCTCAAGACTGCAAACGGTGAAAAGTGGATTTTTCTGTTCTATTACGTCACCACTACAGTATATTCTATGAGCCTTTTGCCATTCTGAATCAATTAAATAAAATTGTGTGAGCTCTGTGACCAGCTTTACCAGGCTGCATTGTCTTGTTTAAAGGAGGGAGCCAGTGGACCGTCTTTCCATCTTCGCAGTGTGCGCAGTTGTGCAAAGAGTTATTTTCAAACTCCGTTAGCCGCAATGAAATTACTGACGCTTGCCAGCGCATTGCGGGTCTTTTTCTGACGCCTTTCCTTTGTTTAGCACTGTGCTTTAAGCTACAATTTGGTTAAGGCTCCCAATAAATCTGAATTGTCCTGATCACCAACGTCCATCTAAACGACTATAATGCTCGGGATAACGATTATTTGCACTTATACGAAACCTTCATGTTCCTGAATACATGTATACAACAACCGAAATGTACTTTCAAATTGATGTCGAAACTGCCAAGTCGAGGCGAAACAAACACGCAGACTCGTCAATCGTATAGATGTCGCGAGGTAGCATTTTCCCCCTGAGATGTAGGAACATTCTGACAGGTACCTCGGTCCCAAACGACTGGAAGGCGGGAGAGATACAGAGCAAGGAATAAGGAGTAAGAGAGACGTGTCTTATGGTTGGATCGGCCCGGAAATTCGTTTTAGGTTGGTTAGTGGCGCGGCGGAAATGTTAGAGGAAAATATGCCTCTAAGGTGAGCCGACTGAAGTGTCAGTTTGGGAATTAGTCAAAGTTCTTTTGGGGTAATGCTTTGCACTTTCTTGATGGTGCCAAAGTGAACCTAGCGCTGTGGCCTGAAACATTGAACTCATGATCTTGTGGGTAAATCTGCAGGTTGTGGGTTCGCTTCCAGCCTGGGTTTGTGGCGAGTGTGCCCTTGATGGGAAACACACTTTGTCACTTATTGCTTCTGCTTACCCACGAACAAAACGGGTACCTGTGAGTGCAGAGATGGTCATGTGTTTGATTTTAGCCGATTGCGACGATTTGGCTGCATTGAGCTGTGTAGGCCTACTCCCCAGGGAACTGAGATGGTCTTTGGAATGTTTCCATTGGCCCGGTGAGCAGGGGTAATAATATTGTGCCGCGCCATGACCACCTGTTTGGTTGATACGTGGGTTATATAAATCGACATTACTATTATAATATTATATTTAAAAATAATGTTCAAAACAATTTATTGGTTTGGTGCATCTGGCTATGATCTACCCATCCAAACAGTTCATTATAACCATGAGTAGAAAACGTGGTCATTTCCGGTAATTCATCAAGAACAAAAGCAAGATGCACAACGCAATTAGCATAAACAATTAAGAAGTCACCCTTGCTGTTACATGTAGACTCTATCGCTAAATTACATGTCAACATTTACCAGACAGTGGTGTGAATAATGAATGAGCTCCCATGATCATCAGTTCACTACCTGTTGCACAAAAGCCTCCTGAATAATTCATGTACTAAAAATTAATGTATACATCAGGGGCGTAATGATGTACACGCACCGTTCCAATTTGCTTGGGAAATAACGTAATATGAACGCATTGTAGTAGATAGAACGGCCGCTGATGGTTTCATTTCGTTGTTTGGCCTCAAGGCACAAACTATCATATATATTAATGACGGTCATGCAGAAGCCTATATACATGGCCAAAACCTGCGATCTGTTTTGTATAAACACAGCGCAAAACAAGCCGCTATTCATGTAAAGCGAGAGGAAGGACATGAAACAAAGCAAATGAAATCGGAAGACACTTGAAACACCGATGTAATACATTATTTTTTTGTAAAGAATTTCTACATAAACATCCTCCACAGAACCCATACTTTACATGTACAACATTACGCTTCACGACAAAAATAAAATTGAATGCGAGCATGAAGGTTCGTTTCCTGTCCCATTATTATATCAATTAAATAAAAGATACCTTTTTGAGACTTTGGTTACAGAACTCGTATCAGGAGCTTGCGACACCATCACGGTGTCTTTATCAACTGGTGTTGTTGAGGTCTTTACATGATACGAACTCTGTAACCAAAGTCTCAAAAATTGAATGCATTATGTTAATTCTTAAGGAATATCAGACTATATGATATCCTTAAGTGGGCTACATATGCACCATCATTCACATCTCGACACGGTTAACTGCGTAACATCAGGCTTCAATATTAGTGCAGCTAATGACGTCATCACTAGCGGTCACAGTTGAATAACAAGCAGGCGTATATCAACCATACAGAGAATACGACGACTTAAAACTGCATAATAGTGAGTAGATGCATACTACCAATAATTATTTTTTAGGAGCTGATCTGGCCCAAAAAAAAATATAACGAACCCAACCATCTGTTTTTTTATTTTAATATCAGAAAAATACCGACAGATGTTTACCTGTGTCACGAGAAAAGAAACTCAGTTATTTCCCATCCCCCCTGCAGCATTGCAAGTTCAATTCTACAAGTTCAATCATAATATAGAGTTTTCCAGTTACTTTTACATTACATTTTGTATCATTTAAATTCCGTGAAAAGATACTTTAAATTGGCCATGTAATGAACTTTCCTTAGGACCATATTTTGTGCAGCTTTCTACTCCTCTTAAATGTATAACATGTATATGAAATCCCTTTTTGGTTCTTTAAATTTTTTTCGGACAACCGATGGCGCTGTTGCTGTGATGTCATTTCACGAAGACACTGATCAGTTTATGGGTTTTCTGTTAAGATTGTTAACCCAAACATTTGCTCATTGAAAACATTTGTGAGAAAATTGTTCTCTTTGGCTCACTGCCATGTACGGA
>JASAOE010000539.1:0-12000 GCA_029964075.1 Patiria pectinifera
GTAACCGATTTAAGAGCTCTGCAATTTTTTTGTCTTCCTTCTGCCTCATTATCTCAGCTAGTTCAACTTTCACAAAGTTATCACACCACAAATCACCTGTAACATCACTACGATATAATGACTTCCCTTTCACTGGCGGTAACTGATAGAAATCACCAACTGCTAATATGCTTACATTTCCAAAAGCATTATGATTTCTTGACTGTTTGATCTGACGAAGGCGACCATGAATATACTGCAACATTTTGTGATCTACCATTGAAATCTCATCAATAATTAATATCTGTAATTGCCTTAATTTGTGTCTAAGTGTACTAATTTTCTCCTCAGTCAAAGGGTGATATGGCAATGTAACATTTGTTCCAATTGACAAAGCACTGTGAATAGTTGCTCCATGGATATTGAATGCTGCTACGCCAGTTGGTGCTGTGAGAGGAACGCAAGTGTCATCTGGATTCTCCAACATACCTCCAAAAAGCCTTGTTGCTTCATAGTAAATACACTTAATTAAGTGACTTTTCCCAGTACCAGCGCCACCAGTAACAAACACATGAAATGGTTCAGGATTTTTACCATTTACTTTGTCCAAGCACCATTGTCTGACTTTGTAGAACACTTGTTTTTGTTTACAATTCAAACATCTCAACAAATTCATTGCTTCTTGTTTAGACACTTTCAGTGCATGAGGTTCAATGGTATATTTCATATTGTCATCTTTCTTTGATTTCAAATCAGGAATATCAAATTCATTTTCACTATCCTCATCTTGAGGCTGATGCTGTTTTTGACATTCAAGTCTATCCTTTTCTGTTTCTGGAGCTATCATTGCCCAAGCATCTTCCTGTGGACCAAATTTTTCTAACAGTTCCTCAGCTTCATCTACAGACTCAGCATTTGCCTCATACAATGACCGATTACTTTCCACTATCTTCCTTACAGATTGCAGCGCACCATTAAGTTTTACAATACCATTTTTATAAAATTCCTCATGTGTATCAAATTGCTTGGGTTTCAACTGAATGTCAGTGCGATAAGGGAGGTATAACTGCAAAATACTCTGATAGTACTTTTCTGGATGTTTTGCTAGTGAAAATCTAGGAAATCTAATCACTGCTCGATCACTACGAGTTCGTTTCTGTATATGTCCTAAATTGTTCTGCAATTTGTATACTTGTGTGTGACTTTTTTTCGCCATGTTGTTATAAATCACCCTATAATCAGAGCAAAATGTAGCCAAGCACATTCTTTTAAATTTATTGTTTTTTTGGTCTTGCTAAATATCGATCAATTCTACTTGTCATCCAAATGCTATCATCATCTTCTTCAGATTTTCTTTTAATGACACTGAGTGGCAAACTCATTCTAATTCGATCTTCACCAACAGGTATAAACTCTACTTTCCTTGAGCCTTCTTTCAATCTCAAAGTACACACACGATACACTGCTTCTTGTGCTGACACCTCACGATTATGCAAATAAACAGATCCAATTTCTTTCATGCTCTCTCTAGCCTCCATATTTCCTTTTCGTACTTCAACTTGAGCTTGCGACAACAATACACCCATTTCACGTTCAGCTTTCGACATGTAAGATACCACATAACTAACACACGCATATGCATCACATATATATTGAATATCCATGTTAGCATTCCAACATCTAATTAAATCTGGATTATACAGATTGACACATACATCTTGCGGCTCTCTCTTATGCACAATACTGCACTTATTACTTAGCACATCGTTAGCTTTCTCAAAGTCTTTTTGTGTTATGTTAATACTTAAAAACAATTCACTGGTTGTCATCTGTTCATTTTCACTATTTTGTATTGCAGTCCACACAGATTTCAGTAAGTCCTCTGCCTCATAACATTCATTCATTTCATCTTCACTACTCTCCTTGCTAGGCATTGGTCCATCAGGGTGGGTAATGAATGTTTGCTCAGATGGTGGCCTGGGGAAATTAAACCTGCACTCAGTACCCTTCTACTTGCAAGACTTTGAATGCTTCCTGCTGTGTTGCTGAACCTCACTAATGATTTTATTAAGTTCTTCATCTTGTTCCTTTGATGGTAATTTACAACTAATGTGTTTGTCAATAAATTGTACAACATCCTTATCTTTATCTCTTCCCATTAATGGAGCATTTTCAATCCAAAACAGACAATGCGTATGTGGGGACCCTCTCTGTTGGAACTCCACTCTGTAAAAATAGTCCTTGACTTTGCCTATTGGTTGTGCTTCAGACAAAATTACATCTCTCAAAAATGTATGGAATCGGTGCTCAAACATTCTAGCAGCAGTGACAGGATTAGTTCTCAACACAGTACACTTCTCATTCCAGTCCAAATCTTTCAAATCTCTAGAGTCACCTTGCTGACGTAGAATTGTATTGATTACTTCTGGCCATCTCATATCTGCTGCTGAAAATGAACAAAACCATGTTGGTATTCCTAACTGTCTTATCATCGCCAAAACATCCTTCTGTGCCGCTTGCCAGTATGGAGGTGTACCACGAATGGGCTTGATAAATTTATATCCACTGTCTGATTTCAAAATATTACTCAATTTGTCGCTGTCACTGATCACTCTGGCATTTATTTTTTCACCATTGGGCATTTTATCAGAACCTTTACGTAATGCAATAGAAACACTGGACATAACTTTCTGAATCTCCGACAAATACTGAGCATAAAAAATATATTGGCTGTTCTGTGCAAATCTATTATCCACGTTCATTAGTTTGTTGTGAAAATATCTACCAAGTGTTATAGTCACATCACGTTTGTCATGAAATGTTGGTTGGCCTGTTGGAAACAATGCAGGAAAGCATTTTGACTCATTACCCTGTTCCATCAAAATTCTGATTGGACTATTGCCTTCACAAGGGGCCACACACAGCACGTCACTAAAATACTGATCCAGTACTTCTTGGCCTATATCAATTGGTTGAAGACACGAATCTAATGCCATGCCTCTCAAACGATCATCATCTGTTTCCTCATCATCTCCTGCTAGTTCATCATCACTGTCATCGCTTTTATCACTGACTTCCTTTCTGACATCATCCTCATTTTCCTCGATATCCTCAACTTCAGACAATGGATTCTCCCAATCACTGTTAATTTCAATGTCTTTGTACCACTGGTTATTATGTTTCAGGTAGTATAATGCACTATCAACATGCTGCCTATTAACAAACTGATACTGGTAATACCCCTTGTATGACAATTTCCTCTTCAACTTAACACGAATCATTTCATGACTATGTTCAGCTCTTGGTAATATTTTCACAGTGTCTGTTATGTTTGATGGAACACACACAACTGGACCCCTCATGCCATGCTGTCCACCCTTCGGCAATGCAATCAGTTTCATAAATGGCACATTTATTGCAATGAGATGTTCTTCCAATACATTTAAACATGCCAATTCATCAGGAACATTAATTAACATCAAATTATTGACACTTGCTTCAGCAGGCATTTTGTCAGCAAGTAATTTCCTATGACATGTGTAGCATATCCACAAACATGACCTGCTTGATGCTGCTATAACACACGTTGATTGACAGTCCTCAGTACATGTATGAAGATAGTGTTCAGAAACACAACTTTGATGCTTATATTTGTTTTTATTGCATTTCAAGACTTGTTTCTTGAACAGAAGCTTGTGACATGAGGCACACACACACTCAGGTCCTTTACAGATATCTTGCTTGAATGTCTTTGTCACATTATCCATACAATGTCTCATGTATAGACGGTTCGCAATTTTTCTGTGGTATCTTTCTATTCCAGCTTGTATTAAATTTCTCCTATATTTTCCATTTGTATGATATTTTTGTTTGATATTAACAATCATTCTATTTTTGTATAAAGTATTGACATGGTATTTCAATTTAGCCAGATTAATTTTCCGTTCCCTATATCTAACATCTGCATGATACTTTTGTTTTTTATAATTCTTACTTTCTTTTCTGTATATTTCATTCTCACAATATCTTCTTTTACCAGCATTAATTAACTTTTCTCTGTATACAACATTATTACGATATTTTTCTTCGCACTAACACTTAACTTTTCTTGATATTTTTTCTTCAATTTCTTTGTGTGCAACATTATCACGATATTTAGCTCTTTCAGTCTTCAATCTTTTACTTTGAACTCACTGTCAGCACGATATTTCTTGTTCAATGCTTCCTTCTTCTTGTCAGCATTTTCTTTGTATTTTGTTTTGTCATACACTTTCTTCTTCTGCTTACTACATGTATTTCTTAGCTTTTTCTTTTCCCTGTACCTGTTCCTAGCCTTCTCTCTTGCTACTTTACGTGTCAATTGCAAATTTGCTCGTTTTCGCCTCTGCCTTTTTAGTACTTTATGACCTGTATCAATTTCATTAGTTTTACATGTCATATCTTCTCTTTCCTTAGTATTTGAAGGACATTCAGTCTGGGGTTTCTCATCCACACAACTTTTACAATCTCTGTTTTTAGTTACAGCTTGTCTCATTCCATGTCTGTCAACAGACAGCACCACATCATAGTGAATTCTTTGTCTGTGATATAAATAAATGCCTTCATTCAAAATAATACCACTATCCTCGACAATATTTTTAGAAAACATACACCACTTATTTACATCATCAAATGTATATATGTCAACACCAAGCATATTTGCCATTGCCATAATTTCGACTTCTGTAGCCCATATTCCAGAATCAAACAATCTCTTCTGAATGACATACTCCTGCACATTATTAAAACCTTCTCGCAAAATGCCATCAAACTTGCTTCTGTGCTTCAACATGTGATTCACAACTGCCATCCGTAGGCACATATGGTTATCTTCTGTTTCTGATATGGCATATGATATAGCTCTGAAGAAACAGTTTCCGTCACCTTTGATTTTCCTTACATCATGAGGTCGTTCCATTTTTTCACATTCCACAGACATGTCATGAACTTCATCACATACTTGGATCATTCCATATTTTCCACACAGACCAATCTTGGTGGTGTATCTCAACGGAACAAATTTAAACGCATCCAACCGTGTCACTTTAGTTATTTCAACGTCATCACCAACATCACCTGTATTACCAGAAGGCACTTGATGACCACTATTTGGACAATCTTCTGCAACACTGTCGGACAACTGATCACTAACACTTGCATTACAAGTAGCTCCATTATGTTTTATGGTACCATGCTGACAAGACTCAATGACAGACCCATTGTCCTGTATACTACAATATGCAATACTAGCAGCATCTTGTCGTACATGTACCTCATCATCTAGCCAAACATTCATGCCTGTAATTTCATACTGCTCATTACTAGACAATGACATAGATCGTGCCAAACCGTTACAGTACCTGTGAACATCTTGCCAAGCAGAGACACACTTCAGTAAACTTCTTCCCTCACTTGTCTGATTACCATGCTGATCTCTAGAATGCGAATCAAAAATATAATACATTCCATTCTGAGCAATGACAACAAACGTGTTTTCATGAAAACATATGAAACAAGCATAGTATATCTGTAGAGTCTCTTCCAGTGCACGGTTCATTGGGATCATGTTAAATTCTGATAAATTGCACTCATGTCCTAAAGTTCCACATACAGGATCTGCAAACTTCATACAAAAATGATGATTCAGCAGATCAAGTTCATCTGGTAATTCATTAACCAACAGAAAGTCATTATTCATTGTACTGCTCTGAGATAAATGACAGTATAATTCATTTCCCGTTTGCAAGGTGACATCCATATCATGACAAGACCAGTCTTTCAGTAACTTGGTTCTACTGTACAAAATGGCACACAAACTGTTTGCAACACACTGCTTGCCACTGTTAAAACCAAATCTCAAATCACCTTGGTGAAAGTTGCCTTGCACTGTCTTTTCAGCCAATACTCTACAGTTTGTGTCTGCTCTATTTGGCATATTATTGCCCAGTTCAGTTACATCACTCTTACTCTTCAAAATTATTGGCACTTCCTCACACTTCCATTTCATTGATTTATGTGTTATATGTGACACACCTGGCTTCTTTGTACACATACCGATACTCTTATCATCAGTTTTAGATTTCATTTTCTTAGCTTCACTGTTTGTCTCACAACTTCCACTAGCACACGATGTCTGTCTTTTCCTACTTCGCAATTTGTATTTCTTAGTCTGTTTTATTTCCAATGTCACTGCTTGATCTTTTTGGTCATTTCCTTCTTGACACTTCTTTTCTTCAGAATGAATGCCTTTACTAACATTACCCACAACCGTTTTACTTCTAGTACACATTGCACTTCTTGTTTCTACAATTCTGTCTGTTTCTCTTTTCCTTTTATCCTGATTATTTGTAGACTGGCCTTTCCTTTTCCTCAATGAATAACCACCAGTCTGCTTAATTATTAGTGCCGTACCCTCAGTTACATGTATTTTTCTCAAACCTGTCCCCTGCCCTATCCTAGCTGAACACGACTTCATTTTCAGGCCACTTACACCGTTTACGTTGTTCATCTGTTTGTCTTTAATGCTGTCATCTGCATCCATTCTGTCCACAAGAGCATCCTTGTCTGCCTCATCTTCCTTGTGTGTCTCCTGCATTGCCAACTCAAATGTATTTATATCTGTTGGAATACAAAGATTATACAAAAGTGACTTTGAAAAAGAACTTCTTCTACATTTTCGACACATCCATGCCACAGCTTTGTTGGTCAACAACCAGTCCATCTTTGAGAAATTCATACATTTCACATAATACCAAATGTCACAGCTATCACACTGCACATGGGTTTCAAATGACTTTATACTCTGATCACACCACCAGCATTGCTTATTATGACTTTGACTTAATTTTTCTGGACTCTTTTCATTTGCTTCACTATTCTTTGACTTTCTGTCTTCAGATTGCTTGATTTTTCCAGTCACCTTGTTACACTGTACACTCATCTCTTTCCCTTTTTGCACTGTTCTTGGAGCATTACTACACCCGACATTTTTGTTTATACCATGAGACACGTGACTGACATCTTCTGTGACATAGTTAGAGAACTCACCATCATTGCTTACGCTACAACCAGCATTTCCAGTATAGTCTTTTACTCCATGGTCATAACTCGCATCACAACCAGTACTATCCCGTACAGTCCTAACGCCACTTACATGTACAAGTACATTGTCTCCTACCTCATCATCTAGCGAAACACACACACCTGTAAGTTCAAACTGCTCATTGTTAGACAAGCACATAGAGTTTGCCAAATTACTACAATACCTGTGTACATCTTGCCATGCATGAACACGTTTAAGCAAACTGCATCCTTCACTGACCAGGTAACCGTCTTGATTCCTAGAGTGAGAGTCAAAGATATAATACATCCCATCTTGAGCAATTACAACAAATGTGTTTCCATCAAAAGTTATAAAACATGCGTAGTACTGCTGAAGATATTGTTCTAAGGCTCGATTTATTGGCATCATATGAAATTCAGGCCAACTGCACTCCTCTCCAAATGTACCGCATACAGGGTCATGAAAGTCCATATTGAAATGATGATTCAACAGATCTAACTCATTTGGCAATTCAGTCACTAACAGATAGCCATGACTTACTGTGGAACTGTGAGATAAATACCCATACAACTCATTTCCAATATTCAGTAGTGCATCAATGTCATGATGAGAAGTCCATTCTTTTAATTTTTTCAACTTACTCAACAAGACACAGCTCAATCCATTAGTTACACATAGTTTGCCAGAGTGAGCTCCAAATTTAGGATGACCTTGATGACAAGTTCCCTGCACAACTTTTTCTTCCAACCTTATATTATGTTCATATGCTCCACTCACTTCTCTACTATCTACAGGCCCTGCCAGATTTTCTGACAACTCTTCATGTATACATGTTGCTGATTTACACCTTCTTAGTTGCAATTTTCTATCTCCACTTCTTTGAGCATTATCTTCTCTTTCTTCACTTTTTCCCTGCATTTGCTTTTTCCTTACTTTCATTTTCATTTCACTTTTTCCACTACTGAGCGACAGTTGTCTCTTTCTACTTTTAAGCATATAGGATGTACCGGTATTCTGTGACTTTCCATCCTCACCAGCTACATGTAGTTTCTTCTTCTTTGATTTTTCTGCATCATTTCTGTTTTCGGTAGTTCTTTCTGCATTATTTCTATTTTCATTTGCACAACTCTTACTTTTGTCCTTTTTGCTCCTTAAGGAATATCCCCCTGTCTGTTTCAGCAATGCCTCTTTCTTATTCTTACCTATATTCTCTGTACTAGTTGCATCAATGCCACTCTCCATCACTGCACCAGGGTCATCACTGCATGAACCAATTACATCGTACACTGTGCCATCTGTAGGAATGTCAAGATCATGCACAAGAGAGGTACAATAAGTAGCCCTACCACATTTCAGACACACCCACGTTACTGACTTATTCAACAAAATTTGTTGCATCTTGTAGAAATTCATACATTTGACATGATAGAAAATATGACAAGAATCGCACTCCACTCTCCTGTCTGGTGACACAACCAACTGATCACACATCCAGCACTCTTCAGCATGAATCTGTACATCAACCGAACTTTGTTGACATTTTTTCACCACCCAATGGACATTCTTCACCTTTGCTTTGCCAACACTTGAACACTTTGTATCAGACTTTCTCCCCAACTGCTTAACAGCATGTGAGCATATATGGTTCTTGAACACCATTTTACCATTCAGAGTTTTCCACTTTTGCTTTTCTTTGCATTTCTCTCTATGCTGTATCCTCTTTATCACATAGCTCAAACTTCTTTTCGTATGACCTTGAATATTCTTTTGTGCTTTCTCACAGCTTCTTTGTTGTTCTCGACTCATGCGGATCTCCATCCTACCATTCTTTGACCTATGATATACCTGTCTACGCTTGTATCTTCTCATTTTCTTTCTGTTAGGCTTAGATACTTTTCTTTTCTCTTTATGATACTCAACAACACAGTCCAAGACCTTAGCTCTGCTACAGCACGTCTTGCCCCTTGCTTTCAACCATCTCATTGCTACCTGATTTTCTAATCTCTTTTTTGTTAGCTTACTGATTCTCTTCTGCTTCAGATCTATCACAGTTTCAGCCTCAAGGTATGCACCAGCTATCATCCGACCATCATCACCAAGTACATCACCACTCCTGTCAAGTGTCATCTCAAGACTCATGCCCAGTTTTTTCTCAAGGTTACTGCTGAGAGTTTTCTCAAAGTTGTTTCTGAGTACTGTCTCAAGGTTATTTCTGATTCTTATGTCAATATTCTTTGTATATTCTTGGTTATTGCCAAGGTCAATTGTGCACCTTTTCTCATGCCATACGGACCAGCTGAAGGGCACGCTGACCCCAGTACCCTCGTATAGAGAACAAGGAGGACGCTGACTCCCATGTTCTCGGAGTACGAACACACCTGGAGTGTGTGTCAACTGGTTTGCGCACTGCCCAAATACAGGCAGGCGTCTCCCCCGAGGAGATGCCAACCTCGGGGGAGTTGAAGGAAGTTTCTGCGGGCCACGGCTAACATCGATCTTGGGAATCTTCACCATTTTCTGCAGAAACACAAACAAAAACAGAGGGGAAAAAAATGACTTATTCCATTCACAACTAGATAACATACAGACCACTCAGAAAGATTTCTGTATTCGGCCACCAAATTATATTGGATTTGCAAAACATGTTTAAGAAGGTTTAACATTTACAGTCGACTCTCATAAATACTAACTCAGCCAGTCCTATTCCTAGCCAATTTTTTTTAAAATTTAGTATTCAACATGAGTGCCGGTCTCATTCAGCGTGCACATAAATGCACACTCCCTCTATTTTTACGAGTTCTGTTCAAAACTGACTTTTGCAGATGACTGACCAGAACCAATGTAACTTTTGCAGATTAAAGCAGTCTTTTTTTTTAATAAATTCCTGTGACCTGCAATTTTGCAAGCACTTTAAAAAAAAATGTGTCTTTCCTGCCTTTTTTCGCAGTCAGACATGCATGATGTAGTTCTCGCACGCGTAAAAGCTCTACACAATCAAAGCCCGATGGTAATTGACTGCTAAAAAAAAATTAGATGTTTATTTTTACTCTGCCAATCAGCATCGAGCTTTCATCGCATTTGAGCTTTCAGGTTTGCCATCTTGGCTTTGGAGTGTGTTTAAATCATTGATCTCCATATACATGTACACAGTCTGTGTATATGGAGATCAATGGTTTAAATATCAGAATGTCAATTTTGAGTGTCATTAATGATTTAGTGAATTAGTCAATTGTTTTGGTGAGTTTTTTCCTTCCTATATAGGAACGGGGTCCTAAAAGTAAGGATTACCAATATATAGAGATATACAAAAACTCTTATTGCGCTCAAGTACTAGAAACAATTATACTGAAATACAAGTTTTTCCACACACAAAAAAGCTGTACCTTTTCCAAAATACCACGGACGCTACATACATGGTAACCGGTTCGGCAATATAGTCTGGTCCATTAGATGTGTTCATCATATGCATAGAGCACAGTCCAACGTTTTTCCTGAAGCTGCGTTACCAGGCCAGTAGGTCTTGGGGTATTGAGGGCGGCCTTCAGCTTCTTTCACAACCCACGTATGTTTTAGCCCCATAGACCGTGCGTGAATTTAGTTTGTCTTCTCACGCATGCCCAATAGTTTCAATGATTGTCTGGTTTTCATGTCTTAAAATGTATCCTTCTCGAACGTACTTAAAAGATGATTCAAACCAAAAGTTATCACTAGAACAAGTGAACAAAGATATAAATTGTCTCTACAGTGTGGTAACGGCGCTAAAAACCTTTTCAAATATATGGAAAAAAATAATAATTATGGACAAAAAAAACATACAAAATGAAATTAAAGGAAAAACATTGTTCGCTTTTGAGTTTGGTTTACACATTTGGAAAATTTGCCGAGTTTACCTTAGATCAGCAATAGTGCCATCAAAAAGGATGCTAGATTATTTTTATTTTACAGGTGATTTGATTTAACTTAAAAAGTAAACCTGTAGCTTACAAGGCCGGATCCAGAACACAATTTGGGAGGGGGGGGGGGCCAAAACAAAATTTGATCCCTCAAAAAAGTGGGTGAAAAAAATTATGGCGTGGGGCTCGGGGCCCTCTTAAGGGCCCCGAAAATTGTTGGGATACTAGATGCTCTGTAGTGCAATCTGAGGCAATTTCTGACCACTTTAACCAATGTTTTTTTTTTGACGAAAAGATGGTGGTGTACTCCATTACTGGACCAAGCCCAGTCTAATGTGGCTTTCGCGAACCCGTGAATCCCGGGTTCGTATTCATGAGCCCCCTACTAAGATAATGGCTATTTAATCAGTTGATGACCATAAAATATGTTCTTGATAAGCACTCAGGCTATCCCCAATGTATATGCGTCTGTTGTTTAGAGCCAGCCTGCCTCCCATCAGAATTTGAGTGATGAGTGATGCGCCAGTTAAGTGCTGGAAAGCTACCAACAGCTAAGAAAGCCACATTAGACTGGGCTTGGTCCAGTAATGCATTGCCTGCCTTTATTGCAAGTCACATAAACAAAACAAAAAAATTGGTTTCGTTTTTGGGGGGGGGGCATGCCCCCTTTTAACCCCCCCCCCCCTGGATCCGCCCTTGGTAGCTTATAAAAATCGTCATTTTTTGAGTAAACCTATTTCCAAAGCTTCGTGGATAAATAAACTGGTCCCAGTGCCCTCTATGATGGTACTTAACTGCATTTCAGGGGCGTGAACCAATTGTAAATCGTTTCAGTTAAATGTATACATTTCCAACGCGTCGAAGGATTATAAAAGGAGCGCGGCGCGTGGTGTGTGGCTAGACGGGCCACTGATCCAGGTTCCGTGTACATTGTACGTAGGTGCATAATAACGTTACATTCAACGAAAAAACGTATAACGTGAGACCTTACTTTTGTCATTGAAACGGTTTCCGACTTAAATGATA